>BPLR01019073.1:0-52255 GCA_021605095.1 Caerostris extrusa | reverse complement strand
ATTTAAGATTCCTAATTAGTTTTCTTTTATCAGATAAAACAAATAAAAATGTTAAAGCAGTCTATGAGTGCCAGTCACTTTGTTTTGAAAAAGTGAACGAAGATTTGGTGGTAATTGTGTCTAAGCATCTCACAACCCCAGTTAGGCTTTTGTTTTTGCAATTCTGTGGTTTTCCACCAAGTTAAGAAAATGGGGAAAGTTACCTCTAGAAAGGAGGGTTGTGATTTCTTCCTTGTTACTTTTTTGTATGTTTTTAAACAGCTACAAAAAGTAGCTACAAGGACAAAAGCAGCAGAGTAACAAAATCCTTTTACATGCCATACATAAATGAGTATCAAATCTGGTAAGCATTCCATATAAATAGCTACAATAACCTCTTGTCAGGCATTAGATTTTTGAGTGGTTGTTTTTGATGGTTGCGATTGTATTCTAGATTGTTTTCTTTCCATCAAAACACTTGTAATGAATAATAAAATCATTTTATTGCTAATAGTACTGCTAATTTAATGAAGCAAAAATTTTTGTCAATGAAAAAAAGTTAATGTCTGCAATACAGAGACAAGATAAAAACTTCTATCTTACCCTTTAAGTTCTTGGGATAACTGAGCAGAAATTACATAGCTGATGACTTTTTCTTTATAGAAGAATGAAAATTCTTTTGTTTATTCTGAGGTGTAAGGAAAATTTATTACAAAACTGAAGCAAGCGGGTGCTTCAATTTCGTAACTCTAGCTAGCTGCAAAGAGGACAATCAAATGAGGTTGTTCTTATTTGCTCGTTTAGGAAAGTTTCTGCTACATACTACTTTTTCCCATCTCCAAAAGCTCATTCCGATTTTATTTCTTTGCACATGTTCTTTCGAGGTGCTACATTTTCTTATCAAAAAGATTATGTTTGGTGATTTACCAAGTATATTAAATACTATAATGTTTTATTATTTAATATAATTTATATGAATTTACTGAAAATATTCATAAATAAATAATAATATAATAAATCATAAATATTTTTATAAAATATTCATGTAATATACATAAAACAAATTTACCTTATTTAAGAAACTACCATGTTTGAATATTTTTGATTATATGAAAAGATCATGAATTTAAATATTTACAATTAAAAGATATATATATGTTAATATTTAGCTTAGACAGCAGATATTCTGATTTTGTGTTCCAGGTGACCCTGGTTTTTCCACTATTTGCAACTCTTAAATATTCCTATTGTTATCTGTACACTTTAATATTGTAAATTATTTTCACAAATTGACTTATTATAATTAATCACAAAGAAATATATTGCTACTAATAATGCTACTACACCGCACCACACTATGTCACTGTATTTAGAGCTGACAACACAAAATAATTGAGTAATGATGTTGTTGTTTCTTATCACTTGGTCGACAGCAACGCTAAACCAGAGTCCATGAACTTGAGTGAATTATCAGACGAGTCATGTTAAAGGGGTAAAAAAGTAGCTTCTAAAGTAAAAAGTAAAACAAGGGAGTACACAAAGGTAGAAGTCTGAACTTACCCCACCCGGTTATACCTCCGGGCACTGAGTACTTATTTTAGTCGCATTTTACGGCGTGCATAGTTTACCACGGCGAGGCTACTCTCAACCCGGACCCACACGGATACGTTATACTGATAGTTTTGTCATAAAGACTCGGCTAGTCGAGAGTCTGATTCACAAAAATCTTTCCAATGATTTATACAAACAATATATACTAACATAATTATCAATTGACATATAACAACATGCTTCATAAATCATAGATGGGAACATTTATTTTAAAGAACAAAAATATCAATACCTTTTTGATATAAATAATATTTTATGTGTCTAGATTGAATGATCACTGTATCAAAGAACTTTTAAGAATTTATATTTGTTTGTGTGTTTGTGTGATATTACAAATTATCTTTTTTATTTATAAAATTTTACAATTATGATTTTCCGGACTCGTAACTCAGTGGCAAAGCCCGCTGCTGGTGAGCATTAGGGTGGAGGTTCAATCCGCTGGCTACTTCGTTGTGAGACACTGTTTCAAAAAATCGAGGAGGCTCGATGGCATTTGTGATGTTCAGCATCTTGCTTCGTTAGATGGACTACCTGGTGGGAGTTTTCTGGGTTTTTTTCCTATACGATAAGCTTAGGTGGTTCCCCCTAAAAGTCCTCCCGAACTCAATGCCCTCCTTTCTTCAGCTGTACGGAATCAAACTTCTACCTACGAGTGCTCCATCACAACAGAAAGCTCCTTCCATCCACTATTTCCCCTACTTTCTCACCTTCCATGAGACCATACGGGTTTTTTGATTTGGTCTAGATGTTTCTATCTAATAAATTGGGATAAGAGAAAAACAATTATGTTTTTGTTTTCATTTTTTTATATTCCACAAATACGCTAATTTCATATAGTCTTTTTTTCTTCTATACGTCTAGTTTTAAATTTTTCTGAGAGAGGAATGGCTTCTATAAAATATTTTTTAAACTTACAAAAATTCCACAATTTGACAAATTTTGACGACAACTATTCTTGTTTAACTCAGTCTAGTTCATAAAAGCAAACTTCAATTTCTTAAAAATAAGAATCTTCAGTGGTTTTCACAGTAAACTATTTCTTTCCATACCACTACAAAAAATCCAATTCATTTAATCTCAAATTTGTTTCTACTAGAAATTAATCCTTTCTGAAACTTCGCAGCAACAAAAAAAAGAAAATATTTCTTCTAGGGCTTTGTAAGATCGACATCCGTTTAATAAATCAAAGAAACAAAGTCACTTTTTACCAACACCTGTTCTAATCGGCTACTTTGTTCAGGCAGGTTGAACTCTAGAAGTGGAAAGGAAACTACATAAATCTAACTCACAACCCACTTGCTTTTTCGAGTTCCATTTTGATTGATAATCTCCAACTCTTAGAATACGCAGCAATCGGAAGTGGAAGCTTTCAGCAAAGGCAGCCTTTTCGTTCCCAAATCAGTTCAATCAAATCATGATTGCATCGTCAATTTCGAACAATGTTTCTTAAAAGGGAAAAACCAGAACGTGGATGTTAACTGCAAGATATTTCTCGTGGTCAATGTGTCTCCTGGACATAATGGATTTGCCAATAAAAATACGAGAAAAAAAAAGAAAGACAATAGTCCCTCGAAGTTCTTTACTTCAAATATGGAGTTATATCGAAATTGTTATTGATGTTCTTTAAAATAAATGTTCCCAGCTATAAATTATGAAGAATGTTATGAATGTCAGGTAATACTATGTTATTCTATATGTTATTTCATGATTAGCTACTAAATCCATATATGAATTAAAAAACAAAAAATTATAAATAATTATTGACAATTTAATTTTTTAACATTTGTCTTCTTACTGATGAATTAAAATGACTTATTTTAATAATTGAATAATGTGCTTTCAGACAGCTAATCAGAGTCTGATTCACAAAATCTAACAAAATCTGCAGATAGCAGACACTATGACCAACATAATTATTAAATGACATTAATAACTATATTGGTCATAGTGTTATCATGAAAAAGTGTCAAAACTCAGGACATTAATTTTAAAAGAACAAAACATCAATACCTTTTTTGATATGACCACTATTTTATGTAGAATGAGGGATCCCTATATCGCAGTTTAAGAACTTGTGTGTGGGAAGGGGCGGGATGGGGGATATTACAATTAACCTTTTTACTTATAAAAGTTTACAATTACGATTTTGTTTGATTTATTTTCTACATTCTCACTAATTTCATATGTAATCTAGTTTTAAATTGTGTCTATTAGGAAGAAAAAGATCTATAAAAATATTTTAAACTTATAAAGATTTCATAATTTGACAAAATTTGAAAACAACTATTCTTGCTTAACTTAGTTTAGTTCATAAAAAGCAAGCTTCAATTTCTTAAAGAAAGAAATCTTCTGTGATCTGCACAGTACAAACCATCCATACAACTAAAAATCCAATTCATTTAATCTCAAATTTGTTTCTACCAGAAATTAATCCTTTCTGAAACTTCCAGCAATCCAAAAAAAGGAAGAAAAATCCTTCTACTTTGTAAGATCGGCATCCGTTTAATAAATCAAAGAAACAAAAGTCACTTTCTATCAACCTGTTCTAATCGGCTACTTTGTTCGGCAGGTTGAGCTCTAGAAGTGGAAAGGAAACTACATAAATCTAACTCACAACCCACTTGTTTTCGAGCTCCATTTGATTGATAATCTCCAACTCTTAGAATACCAGCAATCGGAAATGGAAGTTTCAGAAAAGGCAGCCTTTTCTATTTCTCCTTCCAAAGCAGAAAGTTCAACAAATCATGATTGCTGTCAATTTCGAACGATGTTTCTCAAAAGGGAAAACCAGAACGTGGATGTTAACTGCAAGACATTTCTTGTGGTCAATGTGTCTCCTGGACATAGTAGATTTGCCAATAAAAATACAGAAAGAAAATGTCCCTTGAAGTTTTTTACTTAAAAATATTAGTGATATCGAAATTGTTATTGATGTTCTTAAAAATAAATGTTCCCAGTTCTAAATCATGAAGCTTGTTATTAGCGCTCAGTTAATAATTATGTTAGTTGTGTTATTTTATGCTTAGCTACTAAATCCATACATGGACTAAAATATATGTCATATCGAAATTGTTATTGATGTTCTTTAAAATAAATGTTCCCAGTTATAAATCATAAAAGCTTGTTATTAATGTCAGTTAATAATTATGTTGTATGCGTTATTTGATGCTTAGCTACTAAATTCATACATACACTATAAAAAACAGGTACTTGTAATAGCTGACAAAAAATTTAATTTTTTAATATTTGTTCCTTACTGATGAATTAAAATGTCGTATTCTAATAGTTGAATAATGTTAATTTCTTTTAAGACTCACCAATCAAAGTCTGATTCATAAATCTGCCAAATTCTGCAGGTAAAAAACGTCATGACCAACATAATTATTAAAGGACATTAAAATAATAACATGCTTCCTATAATTCTAACGGGGAACATTTATTTTAAGGAAACTATGAAATAATACCTTTATATGGCAAATATTTTATGTGTCTAGAATGAGGGATCACGTATCGCACTTTAAGAACTTGTGTGGATATTACAATCAAACCTTTTACTTATAAAGTTCCCAATTAAGTTTTTGTTTTGATTTATTTTCCACATTCACACTAATTTTATATGTTGTAATCTAGTTTTAATTTTTTCTTTTTAGGGAAGAAAAAAAATCTATAAAATATATTTTTTAAACTAATAACGATTTCCACAATTTCACAAAATTTGAAAGCTAACTATTCTTGTTTAACACAGTTTAATTACTAAAAACAATCTTCAAATTTTTAAAAAATTAAAATCTTCTGTGGTCTGCACAGTACAAACCATTTCTTTCCATACCACTGTAAAAAAAATCCAATTCATTTAATCTCAAATTTAATTTACCAGAAATTAATCCTTTCTGAATCTTCCAGCAACCCAAAAAGAAAGAAAAAATCCTTCTACTTTTGTAAGATCGGCATCCGTTTAATAATGCAAAAGAAACAAAGTCGCTCTCTATCAATCTGTTCTAATCGGCTACTTGTTCGGCAGGTTGAGCTCTGAAGTGGAAAGGAAAACTAAATAAATCTAACTCACAACCCACTTGTTTTCGAGCTCCCTTTGATTGATAATCTCCAACTATTAGAATACCAAAAGCAATCGGAAGTGGAAATTTCAACAAAAAGCAGCCTTTTCATTTCTCCTTCCAAAAGCAGAAAGTTCAAACAAAATCATGATTGCTATCAATTTCGAACGATGTTTCTCAAAAGGGAAAACCAGAACGCGGATGTTAACTGCAAGATAGTTTGTGGTCAATGTGTTTCTGACATAATAGATTTTGCCAATAAATATACGAGAAAAAAAAAGAATGAAAATGTCCATTGAAGTTTTTACTTTTAAATATAAATCACATCGAAATTGTTATTGATTCTTAAAAATAAATGTTCCCAGTTATAAATTATGAAGCTTGTTATTAATGTCACTTAACAATTATGTTAGTTGTATTATTTTATGCTTAGCTACTAAATCCATACATGAATCTCAAAAAAAAGAAATTGTAAACAATTGTTGACAAGAAATTTAATTTTAACATTTGTCCCCTTACTGATGAATTAAAATGTCTTATTCTAATAGTTGAATAATGTTAATTTTTTAAGGCTCGGCTAATCAGGAATCTTGATTAACAAAATCTGCAAAAATTCTGCAGGTACAGACATCATGTCCATTATAATTATTAAATGACATTAAAATAACAATATGCTTCATAATTAATAACGGGGGGAACATTTATTTTAAAGAACAAAAATAATACCTTTTTGATTTGACTAATATTCTATGTCTAGGGGAAACGAGGGATCACATATCGCACTTTAAGAACTTTGTGATATGTGATAAAATTAGGTGTGATATTGCTAATAACCGTTTTACTTATAAAGTTTACAATTACGATTTTTGTTTTGATTTATTTTCCACATTAACACTAATTTCATATGAAATATAGTTTTAATTTTTTTCTATGAGGAAATGGCTTTTATAAACTATTTTTAAACTTACAAGGATTTCACATAATTTCACAAAATTTAAAAGTCAACTATTCTTGTTTAATATAGTTTAGTTCTTAAAAACAAACTCCAGTTTCTTAAAAATAAGAATCTTCTGTGGTCTGCACAATATAACCCATTTCTTCCCATACTACTATAAAAAAAAACCAATTCATTTAATCTCAAATTTGATTCTACCAGAAATTAATCCTTTCTGAAACTTCCAGCAACCCAAAAAGAAAAAAACATCCTTTTACTTTTGTAAATTGTCATCCGTTTAATAAATCAAAGAAAACAAAATCGCTTTTTATCAACCTGTTCTAATCGGCTACTTTGTTCGGCAGGTTGAGCTCTAGAAGTGGAAAAGGAACCTGCATAAATCTAACTCACAACCCACTTGTTTTCGAGCTCCATTTGATTGATAATCTCCAACTCTTAGAATACCAGCAATCGGAAGTGGAAGTTTCAGCAAAAGGCAGCCTTTTCTATTTCCCCTTTCCAAAAAGGAAAAAGTTCAACAAATCATGATTGCTGTCAATTTCCCGAACGATGTTTCTCAAAAGGGAAAAACAGAACGTGGATGTTAACTGCAAGATATTTCTTGTGGACAATGTGTTCTCCAGAACATAATAGATTTTGCCAATAGAAATCCATAAAAAAAAGGAGAAAGAAATGTCCCCGTGCTGTTTTTACTTCAAATATAAGCCACATCGAAATTGTTATTATTGATGTTCTTTAAAAATAAATGTTCCAGCTATAAATTATGAAGAATGTTATTAATGTCAGCACAATTATGTTATTTTATATGTTATTTCATGATTAGCTACTAAATCCATATATGAATTAAAAAAACAAAAAATTATAAATAATTATTGACAATTTAATTTTTTAACATTTGTCTTCTTACTGATGAATTAAAAATGTCTTATTTTAATAATTGAATAATGTGTTTTCAGACTCAGCTAATCAGAGTCTGATTCTCAAAATCTAACAAAATCTGTAGATAGAGATAATTATGACCAACATACTTATTAAATGACATTAATAACTATATTGGTCATAGTGTTATCATAGTGTCAAAACTGGGGGGACATTAATTTTAAAGAACAAAACATCAATACCTTTTGATATGACTACTATTTTATGTAGAACGAGGGATCCCATTTCGCAGTTTAAGAACTTGTATGGGGGGATGCGGGGATATTACAATTAACCTTTTACTTATAAAGTTTTTGCCAATTACGATATTGTTTTCTGATTTATTTTCTACATTCCTCACCACTTCATATGTACCCTAGTTTTAAATTGTGTGCTGCTCCATAGGGAAGAAAGATTCATAAAAATATTTAAACTTATAAAGATTTCCATAATTTGACAAAAATTGAAGACAACTATTCTTGCTTAACTCTCGAACACATCGAAATTGTTATTGATGTTCTTTAAAATAAATGTTCCCAGCTATAAATTATGGAGAATGTTATTAATGCTGCAGTTAATAATTTATGTTAGTCTACATTAGTTATGTTATTTTATGCTTGGCTTCTAAATCCATGCATGAATTACAAAAAAACAGGAAATTGTAAACAATTGTGACAAGAAATTTAATTTTTTTTTAACTTTATCGTCTTATTGATGAATTAAGTGGCCTGATGGCCAATGGATAGCGCTCTGGCCTTAACTGCTTCAGGTTCGAATCCTATCGGTGTTCATGGGATGTTTGTTAAGGGTTCGGAAAATCCGCCTTTCTAAACTGTAGGGTCCCGGTCTAATTAGCCTAAAGTGTACACAAAATGACCGTAGAGCGACAAGCCAAACCGTATTGATGAATTAAAATGTCTTATTCTCTAATAATTGAATAATTTTTATTTGTTTTAAGACAACCAATCAAAGTCTGATTCACAAAAGCTGCAGGTGCATACATTATGATCCCCATAATTATTAAATGATATTAATAACAACATGCCTCATAATTATTACTGGAACATTAATTTTAAAGAACAAAACATCAATACCTTTTGATATGAATAATAATATTGAGTGGTCACATATGATCTTTTAAGAATTTATGTGTAGGTGTGTATGATAATTATTTTAAAATTTTAATCAATTAGCATAAATAAAAGTGTTGATATTGTCATTCTATTTGGAATTAAGATTTTTAAAAAAATATTAATTTCCCCTTATAAGATATGTGATTTGATATTTTAAACTAAAAACAGCATTTCTTCAAGTAAATTTTTAGAAAATTAAATCTCAAATCTACCTTCTCAATAACATCAATTTCAAAATCAATTCAATAACATATTCTTAGAATAATATTCAATATTTAAAAAAAAATTTAACCCAAACAGGGGGATTCCTTTATTTTCCTTTATTTATATCACCAATAATATTATTATATGGTGATATATCACCAAAATTATTTATTATCACCAGAAATAATATTTATTGAAGGAATAAAATAAAAATTGTAAGAAATTAAGAATTGTTTTAAAAAAAGTTTTATTTTTATTTAAATCGAAAATTTTCTTAAAATTAAGACATTTTTTAAGTTATTCTCCAGAGTAACTAACTGTTAAAACAAAATTTAAAAATATTTTTAACTTTCCATCTTTTGTTGAAATTGTGAAAAATGTTATTGTCATTTCTAATTGAATCAAACCGGTTCTTGAGCGATCATTTGATTGAACAGCTGAATTCTTGATGCAAAGAGCTCCAATTAAATGCTCCATCGAACATAAAATTGTTGTTGTTGTTATTCATTCATCCTCAGTGTCATGTAGCTTGAAACGGACATCCCATGAGTAGTCTACTCATTGATGGAGGTAAAGGGAGAAGTTTCTGTTGGGATGGAGCACCCGTAGGTAGAAGTCTGACTTAGCTCTGAATCGCTGCTTTTTTCCAGGGTAGGGTGGTCAGCTCTACACACAATGTTCTCAGTCATATTAGACCTGGTCCTACGGTTTAAAGTGGATTCCGAAGCACTGCAAACATCCATAGCACTGCCGCCACTCGAACCTAAAATTTCTGGCATCGAGCGCAGCAGTTATAATAACCAATAAGTTATATGAGTAACATAAAGTTACAATATTTAAAGCAGATTCCGGTCTACTTGTGTATTGTATTTATAAAACAGCATTAGAAATTTAGTCGCTAAGTCTCTCCGGATACGAACCACCCAAGTGAGAGAATTCTTTCCAAATTACAGTGGAATTAAAAAAAAATATCAACTCTCTGAAGGCGTCAGAAAGTTCATGGCACAACACTTATTAGCGTAAGTGTCTACTCATTGTACAAAATATCAGTCATTTTGAATTGTTTTAGATGAATATTACAACGAATAATGATAACACAACCCCCAACTATTTATTAGAATTTTTTTTCTTGAATTAGAATTTATATTTTTAATGTTTCTCTATATCACAATCAAATAAAATAAAAAAAATTTTTCAAGATACTACTGTGCTCAAAAAGTAAGACCAATTATTTTTTTCAAAAACTCTTGATTTATTCTTCCAAATTTATTTCATCTCCTTCAAAGTAATCCCCTCGGACACAATGCACTTATGCTACAATGCACAAAAAGCGCGAGAAAGCGCGCGGCGATTGACATTGAATTTCTTCAATCGACTTAAAACGGTGTCACTGGAAAAGTCACGAAGAATCAATGCAGTGTGAGCTGGTGCATACAGTGTTTTCGGTAAAAATCGAGATTTGACTCATTTTATGTCAAAAGTGGAATTGATCGGATCTTTTGAAATTCCAACATCATTAGCAAGGTCTCTAATTGTAAATCGACGGTTTGCAAGCAACAAATCTTTAATTTTTGGACATAAGCTTAGTCGGTTGAGGTGGATGGTCGACTACAGCGCTCTACGTCTTCAACGCGTTCTTTGTCTTCTTTGAACTGTTCATACACTAAACATTTCTTTCCGATAAAGGAATGCTCACCGAATGCCTTCTGCAACGTTCTATACGTTTCTGCAGACAAAATTTACTGCAAGTTCTTGCTTAATTAATACAGACGTTTCGAAAATCGCCGGAATCAGTTTTAGCGTCTCCCAAAGCCAAGCGTAATTCAAACACTAATGGATATTTTGACGTCAAATTTCACACTGATGCCGAGGACCGTGCCAGCAATCAAAAAGGAAAAAAAATTAAATTCCATGAGCCCCGAGAATTTTTAATTAAAAATTGGTCTTACTTTTTGGACTCCGTAGTTATCAGTTATTCTCTCTGCTTCTAATAAAATATTCTCTGATTCTCTTGAAATATTTCATAATCAAGCCTTGCCTCTTATTACTGGGCAGTGAAATCCACCCCAATTGATTACATGTTGTTATGTACAAATAACAGGTCTCTTACTCTAATTATCAAGGAACGTGCCCTATTGTTATGGTAGAAAATAATTAGAATTCCCTGTTGTATATCTTTATGGAATCCTGTCTCTACTGAGGCTGAACGTAATTTAAAGACTCAGAGGGGCTTTGTACAGGGGGTTGTTGATTTGATTTCTCACTTCGCCATCGACTTTGGAGCTCAATACTTTTTATTGCCTCGTAACCCCATCGAAGCCAAGACTTTTTATATTCGCCTCTGCTTGAGTCAACGTGTGTTAAAAGCGGAGGACAATGAAAAAGTTTTAAAATCAGTGGCATACGAAACTATTGATACTCTAAATCCCATCTCGCGTTGGCTCAGGGTTTTTACGGATGGTTCTAGATCAAATGATTATGTTAACAGTGTTCTTGTGAGCTGTTCTTATTTTACTCCCTTGTTGGTGCTCACGTGTCAGCTTTCAATGGTAAAAAAATCTCTGCTATCCGTTTGGCTCTTTTTCAACAACAGAGTAGATTAGAATGTTTCTCTAAAGTGGTGCTTCTATCAGATTCGAGAACAGCTCTTCAATCTATAGACTTCCCATATTTCTATTGATCTAAAGAGATTGGTGACTGTGTTAACCTTCTGGTACGGTTGTCGGATCAAAATAAAACAGTCGTAAACATAATAAAAGGATACTTAGGTGTTCCTTCTTTGAGAATGATGCCGCTAGAAACAATCACAAGCCCTGGTACGATCCTATTCCTGATATTCCTGAATGGCCTGGAGAAAAATCGGTCGCATTGCTATTGCTTTTTTCAAGTCATGATTGTCTCTGCAAGCACCTTCACAGAATTAAACTGACTTCTGACCCTCTCTGTCTCTTGTATGATAACCAGGAAGAAATGGGTATATCTCACCTTGCTTCCTATTTTTTGCACTACCTCCTGTTTCTTTATGGAAGAGTCATTGGATTACTAGGTTTAAGTTGCTGGATTAATTGATGTCATGTTTCTATCTTCTTCTTTGTGAGATTATATATTTATGGTCCTATCAACATGGCGTTGGAAAAAATTAAGAAATTTTTATATTCTTTTACGTGACAAAGCCAAATAAAAAAATTTCATAATTCTAGAAAACTTTTAACATTTTCAAAATCTGAGAATATTATTTTAAAAGAAGTCTGTAAATGACCAGTAATTTAGGCAAGCATTTAAGGATTTAAAAAAAAAAAAAATTAATTTAAAAAATAACGTACAGAGAAGTTTTGACCGAGTTAATTTTTTTTATAATACTTTATTTTTAGGAAGAAGAAAAAAAGGTTTTAGCTTACGTAAAATAACCAAAAATAAGATTACATATAAGTATTTTGGGAAAATTTTTAATAATTACCTAAAAAAACGAGAAAAATAATTGTTTTATTCACAAAATATTTTTTAAAAATGCAAATTCATTACATTTTTTTTTATCTCAGGGAAAATTAGCACAATTCCATTGCAAATCAAGAAGCCGTGGACATTATTGCTGCACTTCTGTGTCTGGCAAAAAATATCGATACGAGCATTTCAGTATTTCCACAATTCTTATCTCACCAATTCTCATTTCTGCGCGATATCAGTTGGAACTTTACCAAAAACGGTATCACTTCTAACGAAAATGCCACGGCAAATTTGAAGGAAAAAGCAACCGCAATTGGACTCAACTGGCATTGCTTTACATCCCTTCCAACCTTTTTACGTATTCAAGACAAAATTGACATTTCATGCCATCTTTTAAAGACACCATCCATCAGCACCAAATGACATAGACGTACGACTGAAATTTAGAAAACAAAATGAATCTTATTCTTCCTCCAGGACAACAGTGTTTGATCAATTCTTCTTAAGAAAAGCTTAATAAAAACGGCTCTTCTTTTAGTTTTCAGAATATTGAACACATTTTCTTCGACGATGCAGGTTGTAAAGAAAGCATAATTTTTGTATCGTGCAAGTGTTGAAAAAATGCATTAAAAAATTCTGACTTTTTTTTTAAATTTTTGTTGTTGTAAATCCACTTATTCACAGAAAATAAGTAAAAATAAGAAAAGTTGCATAAAATAAAATACTTTTTAATATTGAATGTCCTATGTGCTGGAAAATAATTTATTTTTATAATGTTTCAGTTTAGAATTACTTCAATTTTATTTTACGAAATAAATTATAACGTGGTTTTTAATTCAAATAATTGTATTTAACTCATTGCCTCTAATTAAGTCGGAAAAAAATCTGCTTTTTTTTTTCAATTTCGAATGTTGTTGTGACTAATCCTCAGTGACCTGCAGTGTGGGACGAACATCCCACTGGTAATCTACTCATGGCATGCTCTACTCAGGATTCTGTAGGATGATAATCTACTCAGAGCTTTATACGACCTCCGTTTATTTGATAAAAACATTTATCAAAAGAAACTGTTTTATTTTTATAAATAGGAATTTCGTTTATACTGTATATTAATTAAACAACTTTATTAACTTTAAACATAAAAAACGTTCTGTAATTTTCAAGATCATTTCTTTATTTGTATATAATTAAATTTGAAAATTAGATTATACGATCATATATTATCTTACAGACTATTTTTAAATCTTCAAAAACGAAATCTGATAATTCAACTAAAATTTTTTTGCCATCTTATCAACACATGTTAATAATTTGTATATAAATTGTAAGCGTTTACAATGAAAAGTAAAATATTTCAAGAAAATATGCTCTAATATTCATACATAAATTCATAATCTAAGAACAAAACAACAGTACAGGCAAAAATCTCCAAAAATATCTTCTAAGCAAGGACGAAGAATTATTTTAAGACTCGTATTCAAAAGAACAATAGTTAAACATCTCAAAAGAAAAAGAAAAGGAATTGTTAAACTTTCAATTCATGCAAACATTCCATCTGGCCTGATTATTTCAAAAATCTTTCCCAGCAGCTGTTGCGGATCGAAAATGCCACGGCACACTTCAAGAGAAAAAGCACCCGAAATTGGACTCAATTGGCATTGCTTTACATCCTCCCAACCTTTTACGTATTCCAAAACAATATTGGCATTTCATGCCATTTTCTAAAGACACCATCCATCACCACCAAATGATATAGACGAACGACTGAAATTTAGAAAACAAAATAAATCTTATTCTTTCTCCAGGACAACAATGTTTGATCAATTCTTCTTAAGAAAAGTTTAATAAAAACGGCTCTTCTTTTTAGTTTTTGAGAATATCGAACACATTTCTTCCTAGATTCAGAATGTAAAGAAAGTATAATTTTGCATCGTGCAAGTGTTAAAACAATGCATTAAAAAAATTCTGATTTTTTTTTTTTTTTGTTTGTTTTTGTAAATCTATTTATTCACTGAATACACGTAAAAGTAAGAAAGTTGTATAAAATAAAATACTTTTTAATATTGAATGTCCGGTATACTGAAAATAATTTATTTTTTGTAATAATGTAACATTTAGATTTGGTTTCATTTCATTTAAGAAAAAAATTATAATGAATTTTTTTTATTCAAAGAATTGTATTTAACTTAATGCTTCTTATTAAGTTGAAAAAAAGTCTACTGTTTCCTAAATTTCAAATGTTCTTGTGTCTGATCCTCAGTGGCCTGCAGTGTGACACGGACGTCCCATGCGCAATCTACTGATGGAAGGAGGAAAATAGACACCTTCTGTTATGATGAAGTACCCGTAGGTAGACTGGTTGGTCGCTCTACGGTAATTTTAGCGTAGAGCTTTATACGACCTCCGTTTATTTGATAAAACATTTACCAAAAGTAACTTTCTTATTTTTATAAATAGAAATTTCGTTTATACTGTATATTGATTAAACAACTTTATTAAATTTAAACATAAAAAAACATTCACCAATTTTCAAATATAGCTTTGTTTATTGGTATATAAATAAATTTGAAAAATAGATGCATAATTCCATACACTATTATACAAATTATTTTTAAATCTTTCAAAAGAAATCTCATATTTCAACCACCAAATTTTTGCCTATATCTCATCACAAGTCAGCAATTAGAATATACATTGTAGGCGTTTTACAAAGAAATGCAAAAATATTTCAGGAAAATAGGTTCTAAAAAATCCATACATAAATTTATTATCTACGAACAAAACAACAGAATAGCAGAAATCTCCAAAAAATATCTTCCAAACAAAGACACGAAGAATTCTTTTTAAGACTCCTATTCCAAAGGAACAATAGTTAAACATCTCAAAAGCAAAAGAAAAGGAATTGTTAAACTTTTCAATTCATGCAAACATTTCATCCGGCCTGATTATTTCAAAAATCTTTCCCAGCAGCTGCTGTGGATCGAAAATGCCACGGCACACTTCAAGAGAAAAAGCAACCGAAATTGGACTCAACTGGCATTGCTTTACATCCCTCCCAACCTCTTACGTATTCCAAGACAATATTGATATTTCATGCCATCTTTCAAAGACACCATCCATCACCACCAAATGACATAGACGAACGACTGAAATTTAGAAAACAAAATGAATCTTATTCTTCCTCCAGGACAACAGTGTTTGATCAATTCTTCTTAAGAAAAGTTTAATACAAACGTCTCTTCTTTTAGTTTTGAGAATATCGAACACATTTCTTCGTCGATGCAGATTGTAAAGAAATCATAATTTTGCATCGTTCAAGTGTTGAAAAAATGCATTAAAAAATTTCTTACTTTTTTTACTTAATTTTTTATTGTAAATCAACTTATTCGCTGAATACATGTAAAAAAAGTAAGAATGTATTCGTAAGAAAGTTGCATAAAATAAAATATTTTTAATATTGAATATCCGATATGTTGAGAAAAATAATTTATTTTTTGTAAGAATGTGAACGTGAACTTTAGAATTGTTTTAATTTCATTTTAGGAAATAAATTATAACTTGATTTTTTTTTTCATTGCCTCTAATTAAGTCAGAAAAAATCCACTGTTTCCTAAATTCCCGGTATTTGTCAATAGAAGGCCATAGCCCATAATATGGCTGTCACGCCATTGAAGATGAAGTCTTATAATATTTTCTATTACTTATTTAAAAAACAATTTTTATTCCTTTATTATAATTATCAGTTGATTTTCATATAACTGATTTATAAATATAAAGGAAATTAAATTAATATAATTGCATGTATAGAAACCTTTTATGTTAATAATTTATTAAGATAGTATATAGTATCGCATTGAAACAAGTTGTTTATCCATTTATGTGCGAAATATCAAAAAATACTTTTGACTTAAAAAGCACATTTCATATTTCTCAAAATAATTTGTTATTGTATCAATGAAATACAATAATAAAAAATGAATAATACTTCTTTTAAACAAATATTTTTATAAATTAGCATAAAAGCTTTTCCTTGATCTTTATCAAAATATTTATACAATCACTTTATGATTAAAAACAATTACCTAAACATAAAATCGTCAACATTCCCCGCGCGTGAAGTATCAAATGCAAAATCTTAAAAAAAAAAAAAAAAAAAATTTTATTTTTCAGTCGCAACACCTATTTCTGCCTCAAGTAAAATTAATTACATTGACAACGAAAAACAAAACAGAGTAATAATAAAAATATTGAAGATTTTAGTAAATGAAATTATTATTCTTTTGAAAAATATTGCAATTTCTTACTAAACTTTGATATAAAAATCTAAACTAACTGCAGAATCGAACATTTTGTAGATTTCTTTTAAGCTAATATTCACATCGCGATATAGCACAGTTTTCAATGAATAAAACATTCTCCATAAAAGAATTTTGCTGAAATTTTTATTTTTAATTTATACAAAATTCGTTAAAAATAGGTTAATAACAGGGGCTTAAATGAAGATAGATCTTTTATTTATTTTCAAAAATGTTTTTCCTCGGGAGCTATTCACGTTTGAATGTACTTATAAAATAATAATTCTTTCTAAATAAATGCATTTTTAAAGGAATATAAAAATATCCGCTTATTTTAAAGAAAATGTATAAGCCTCAACTTGGGGGCTTTTCTGATTACAGTAAAATTCACGTTTTTACAATTTCTATACAAGACAAAGTATAATGATTACTTATATTTATGTATATATAATTCTTTGGAAGTAGAATTTGAATTTTTGAGTATTTAATCATCGCAGATTAACCGAAAATGTTGAATGCAGAATTTTGAAAATCTTGCAGATTACATGCAAATTATTTGAGCAAATTATTATTTACTATCAGCTCAATTAAATGCATATAAAATCACGTAATATTATAATCTTTTAAAGATAAACAGTAAATTAAATTATACTATTAAATTATTTCTTAAGAAATATTAAAATTAACATTAAGATTAGAGATTGAAACGAAATTAATTTTAAAATATTAAATACATTATTATGAATTAAAAACGGGTTACTATTTATATTTAATTAATTACAAATGCATAAATAAGAATTGATTCTAATATAAATCTATATACTTCAGAATTATTGTTTTTATATTATAACTAATTATATATATATTATAAAGAATAATTATTATGTAAAAATTAAAAAAGTAGATAATTAGTATATTAATTATAATTGAAGTAAAATTAAGTAAAAAAATGAAATTGAAATAAATTTGTTTATTTACGTAAAAAAATTATTACTTCAAGTAATATGCATATAGAATTATGTAATATCATGATATTTGAAAAGATAATTAGTAAATCAAACTAAACTATTAATTTATTTCTAAAGAATTAGTCAATCTAACATTAAGTTTAATGTTAAATTAAAGGGATTAAAATATTATTTATTTTTAACTAATTGCGAATGCTTAAATAAGAATTAATTCTAATTAGAATCTTACTTGAGAATAAATAATTATAATTATATTATGGTTAATTAAATATATTAAGAAAAAAAGTGAAATTATTATGTAGAAAATTAAAAAGGGTTATAAATTACAACAATAATTATAATTGAATTTCTTTAAGCTGATTATGGTTTAACTGCTTTTAAACCACATTTATTTAAAAGTATTATAAAGAATGTGAAGATTTTTTTGAATATAATAAAATAAATATTTTAATAAAGTCCGAAAACAATAGTATTTTTTTTTTTGTTTTGTTTTTGTTCTGGATTTAAAACTATTCTTTTTCATTTGTGATGGGTTTTTTAAACAACTAAAACAACTCTACATGTTTTTTTTTTTTTTATTTTGTATTTGTAATGAATAATATTCTTGATTTATTTTTTAGTTTAATGGGAATCTATAAATGAAATTTCATTTGTAAAATAATTTTAAAAATCATGAGACTAAATTATAATATATAAAAGTACTAATATAAACTTTCATTTTTACTTTTGCAGTGTGCAGGTTGGGCAACTGATTGTAACTGGGTGTGTTTTTTTTGAGATATTAGAGGCACAAGTTGCAGAACACACCACAAACATCCAATTAGAGATATACAATATTTAAAGATAGATAATTATAGATTCGTGGGAGATTCCGCTTCTAAGCCGAAAATCCGATACTCAACTAAGCGCAGGTTGCGCGAAATGTACTTCCTTTCCGGCAGGAATCTGTAAGCTATTTAATATGCAAGGTTGTGTTAAATAACATCAATTTAAATACTCATAATTTGAAGTCATATTGTAGTGTAATTGTTTGTTACATTACAATATGATTATTGATATATACTGTACAATAAATACACTTTATTCATTGGAAATATCGTCACAACTGTTATATAGTTTAGAATTTCTTAAAATGGATGATTCAAGTTATTTTTAGTTGTCAAAATTTCTTGCTTATAATCCACAACACTTTATAACCCGCAGGTAATTTTTTCAGATCAAAAGCAATAAAGATCTCGTATAATGATCGAGTAATTCACGACTGAAGTTACATAAGTTTACCGTTTTTATACCTATGACATAAAGCTAACAAAACATTTTACAGTTTTAAAAAGCGTTTTGAGATACCAATTATATAAAAATTGCTACAAACCTGAGATAGTGGAAACCAGAAAGATGATAAGTATTTAAGACCTATAGTGAAAACAAAAAGACACGACATTTTTTGACGATTTTCTACATTCATATGTATTAGATAGATGAAAATTTCGTCCAGTATAACTATTATTGATTTGAATTTTTGCAGAAGCATTTTTTAATTCTTGTCTATGCAACCATGCTTCCTCCTACGCATTGTCGGCAGCGCCCCTGTGTGGCGTTCAGGGAGAAATGGTCAGTTGGCCTACAGACTTTCACCGGGAGAGAAAGTATCTTTCGCACCTTGCGCATACCTGAGTATCGCGGTTTCGACTTGGAAAGGGAATCCTTCCACGAATCTATAATTATATGTCTTTAAATATGTTAAATATTGTCTGACTTTATGCATGTAATGCTTGTGTGTGTGTAAATAAAGTTGTGTTCTTCAACCTGTGCCTCCAGTATCTCAACCCAACCGCACCCAGTTGCTAAACCCTACAACACTACACCTATAATTTCATTCAAAGGTGATTTCATTCACTAACAGACACTGATGTATGAAGCTCGTCGGATTTTGTGTAACTTTACAAAAGCGCTGTTTTCTTCTACTGTCGACAACTGTTAAACATTTTAACTTAAAAACAAAATATATTACAAATAAAAAAACAACGTTTTATAAGCAAATGCAAGTCTTTATATTTTCCAATAAATTAGATGGCAATTAGAGAGGAGAATTCATTTTTTGTATTGGAGTAAAATGTAAGACAGCGGAACTATAAAGTCAGCTTAAAAATTAATAACTACCTGTGTTGAATGTTTTATTAAAGTTGTTAAGTTATATTTACAAAAAAAAAAATAACTTAACACAAGTAAATGAAATAAGTAGAAGTTCAGTTGCGTTAGAGATAACTTCAATTAGAGATAGCTTGAATGAAAATGATATAATTAATAACTGGAAAATAATTATCATGTAAATCCTTTAATGGACTTTTATGGGTTTCGAAATAATCTATCATTAAAAGTAATTTTCCTTTTTATTAACTGCAGTCAGACCACGTATATTTAAAAGATAAACTTTTTTTATAAATTATCACGAAATTGACACGAAATTCATGAATCATCTGAAACTTCAGCGATTATTCGGATGTTTTAATGTGTCTTTTGTTATCGTATAAATTAACGATTCATTCGTTTTTAACGAGAATTTGTCATTAATAAAGACGAAACATACCATGATAAAAAGGGTCTGATTCAAGCATATCCTAAACTTAAGTACTTTTTATAACTACTTTATTTTATTGCAAAAACGTTTTCGCTACATATGATTAAAACCATCAATTTTAATTCCTTTTCATTCGAAATCATAAAATGTGTATCGATATTTTTTTTTATTTTTACGCTTAGGTTTTTATATATTTTGATAAAAAAACTGATCATTTGTGGTTATTTACGATCTCAACGGACCACAACCTGAAACAGCGGATGGTCATTCTGATAAGCAACACCGCATTTAAAAAAGAAAAATAATAACAAATTTTAAGTTTAAAAAAAGGAAAAATAATTTAATTAAATGTGGAGATACTTCTCAACTCGTATAGACTCGAATTTTAATGTCTGTTGTTAATTTATACGATTGCAAAAAAATATCATTACACAATATTCTCTTATTTATTAGAAATTGTTGGAAAATATTCTTTTAAATTGCAAGTAAATTACCTATTTTAAAGAATTAATAGATGATGAAGTATAAAAAGCATTGTCTGATTAACTTCAATAACGAAATAATTGTAAATAATTGTATAATAATAAAATAATTATAAATAACTGTCTAATAATAAAATAATTTAATGACTGCTGCTAGTTTATATGATTATAAAAAATATTATCATTACAAAATATTCACCTATTTATCGGAAATTGTTGGAAACTGGTGATAAAATCTTTTAAATTGTAAGTAATTCGTTGTAATTATAAACAGTAGGTCCTGGCCTAATTAGCCCAAAGTGTGCACTAAATGTCCGTAGTGCGACAAAAACCAAATTAGTTAGCTTTAAAAGAAACCTACTTCGAATAGCGAAGAGTATTTATTTAAAAATACTTCTGAGTATTAATTCATTCACAAAAGCACATCAAATTCCTTCTCATTAGTTTTTTTTTAATTTTTTATATTATTCTTCTTTATCTAACTTTTCTGTGTGTAATGGAATTGTTACTATGGTCGATTTTAAATGTCTATGGCTATGGCTGTGGTTTCAATTCTGTCCTATTTTCAGCATATCTATTTACTATGTTGTAAGACGTAGGTAAAGATAAGGAAACACAAATTTATTACCATATCTTTCTGTTTTTGCTAATGGAATTAGATATTCAATTTTTTTATAAAGGATATAGAAGGACAAATAAGTTTGGCAGCCATTCATGTAAACAAGATGGGATGGATTTTTTTATATAACTTCAGAAACTTTTATTACATTAATTACTAAAACTACATTAACATATTATTAAACTATTTCTTAATTAACTATTATATCTTAAAAATAATTTTATTTTCTAACATGCAGTTATCACAATTTTTCCAATATCTTATAAAGAGTGATGTGTAGTTTTTCTATTCATATCTGCAATGGTAAAGAATAGAAAAAAAAAGCGAATACTTGTTGTTACATTATTGAGAAAGAAAGCATATGAGAGGGTCATAAATTCTCGCTTGTAGTCAATAACGGCGAAAAAAGACTTTTCATTCTGATCGAATATCTAAAATCAATTTTTCTTTAGTCATTTTAGTTTAACTCTTGTTGCCTATCGGATATATTAAACAGGATTTTCAGCTACATTATCAGAGCCATTTATTTAACATCAAAGTAAACTTGCATTTCGCCAATGTAGAATAACTTTTCTAAATAATGCACTGTTTTTGCTTAGTGAATGGGAATAAATCATTGATTTCTACTTGTTATTTTATATTAATCTTCGCATACAAATTTCAGTAAGTAAGTATTCAAATTAATAAAGATTAAGATTTATATTATTTATTTCAAACCTGTTGGACTTCAATTTGAAATATGTTCTTCAATCTATGCAGACTTTATTGTAATTTTTATCACTACTTCTTGTTGAGAAAAAGGAGAAATCTCTGCTCATTTATATTAGTTGATGCCTCCTGGTCTTTTTGGCCCCTATTTTCCCTTTATCTGCACACTTTTACTTAGAATCTTGTCTATCTCGCAGGTCGTTGTTGGAGGTGTGTGCTACAATCATTGCTTTCAGAAAGACGAGACTGATTTTCAATTTTGGCAATGGTTTTTGACAAAAACCATTTCTCCTGGACTGGTGAAAGCATTCCGATTTTCTCCCGTACGACTCGCAAATTTAAGGTCAGTTACAACTAAATGTCCTCCCCCTCGTCGCCGATCAATGGGCTGCTTGAGGTGTAAAAGTAGAGCAGGAGGTATACCGATGTCAAACAAAAAAAAGAGTGAATATAATGAAAAAAATCTTAAAATTTAAAAAGTCTTCTATTAAAAGTATTTTACAAAATGAAGCAATATTAAAAAAATAACAGACTGTTATACATCACATTTTCCTTTGAGGTACTTAATATTTAAATATCATTTTTATTATGTAAACAATTCATATTCTTTAATATATACAGTCCTTATTGTAATTTTATCACCACATCTTGTTGAAAGGAAGGAGAAATCCCCCTCAATTATGTTCTTCCATGCCTCCTGGCCATTTTTGGTACCCTATTTTTCCTTTATCTGCACAATTTTACTTACAATCTTGCCTCCTTGCTATTTACCTGTCTCTGCAATGTAAATTTCTAAATTCGAATTCCATTTTATATTTGGATTACTGAGAGAAAATAACTTTTATTTCTCAAATTCTCGAGAGAAATTATTTCGCGTAATTTCACTTGCAATGAATAATGTTCCAAAATCGATGTCACCAAAAAGAAAATAATTATTATAAATATTTGTATGGATAATTGAGGTATACTGTTGAAATGGTTATAACATTCATAACCGTGACTTTTTCAAAACAGGTTGCGGAAACTTTAAAAAAAATTACTTACTTAATTAATTTAATTTTGGCAATTATTTTTTCAAAACATTTTTCTAATTATTCCTTAGATAATTATAATAGACCATCCTTTGAAAAGAAACGAAATTCATTTATTCTTTGTTTGATTTTCCCTTTGAAAATGTTCGAACAGGCTGAAGAAAGAAAGAGACTTTCACAAAGAGAAGGTAAAAGAATACAATTTACACTCATCATCATCATTGGCACCACAGCCCCATGGTGAACCAAGGCCTACTGGCAGATTTCGAGACAGGAGATGCTTTCTTTTTCTGGTAGTGTTGTCAGCCCTCCGCCCAATGCTCTGCAGTAATATTTGACTGGTATCTACGGTTTAAAGGGTTCAGAACCACTATAAGCATCCATGGCACCTCCGGAATTCGTACCAGAAACTTGTGGCACCGAGCGCCTCAGCGCAATTTACACTGTTCAAAGAAAATAAATTCAATGACCCTCTCGATATTTAAAATATGCATTCGTCGTTAATTATAATTACATTTAACTAACTCCCCGCATTACAATCCATGTTGGTCCATGGCCTCCCTAACAATACGACTCAAAGTCGTCTGTCTCGAGATTTGGTTTTCCCATTTGTGATCTTTAGGTTCTTGGAATCATTTTCCACTTCATCAATCCATCTTTTTGCCCTTTTACTTCCATTTGAAAATCCTCTTTGTGCCTCTGCTATTGTCCATTATCTTTATGTGTCCTAACCATTGAATTAAACTCAATACATTCCACAAATTCGTTACCTATCAATTAATATTCAAAAGTAATGAAAATATTATGGAGGTTTCTTTCTCGTGCATACACACATTTGTTTTTGTTGGTTGTTGCTTTGCATTCAACCAATATATTTCCTCTCCCCTTCAAATAATAACATTGATACGATTACATAATAAAGATATAATGATACGATTACAAATAAAGAACTTATTCCGTTGGCATGCATTTAGTTACCAATATGTCAACCAATATTCAAAAGTAAAGAAAATATTGTGGAGGTTTATTTCTCGTGCATACACACATTTCTTTCGTTAAAATTTGTTATTGTATTTTGGAAAACAGAAGGAAAGTGATCATTTGCATTCAATCAATACATTTTCTATCTCCTACAAACAATCACATTTCACCTCTTCCTCAAAAAAATATATAAATATTTGCCATAATATGGAAAAAAAAATTTGTATTCTGCCATTGAATTTAATAAAATGGACTAATATCAATATTTCCTACTTATTCCTGAATTTATACCTCATTATGTCTCTATAATTATCTCAACTCATTTATAAGAATGCTAATGGATGTACCAGTTGCAAATTCCTATGTAAAATGATTTCAACTTAATGGCTAAAATAATTAGAGTGGGTGATTAATTAATATCAGTCTATTAAAAATAAAAATAATTAGTTAAATTTAATTAATTGACGAGTAAAGTTAAACTATCACTACATTAAAGAAAAAGTTCTTTAGAAAAGTGAAGTTAGTTAAAGTAGTTATTCATTGAAAACTGAACATCTGTTATATTCATACCATAAAGAGTCCTAATGAATTCAGACCTTTTTTTTTAATAGATGCTAGCGATAATGACGCTTTGTTGCCCTGTTATATAGAATATTAAATATTTTTAGTTTAGGTAAATTTTATTGAGGAAAATATCTGTTCATAATTAATGTTTTAAATAACTCGTCTTAAATAGTATAACTTGGATAGATAAAGCAATTATTATTGTTATTATTATTAGAGAATTCCCATTTGTTTTTCACCTTTTTTTTTTAGAATTTATTTTTAACAATATAATAGTATTAATTAGGAAAATAAAATGAAAACTGCATTATTTCAACATTATTTTCTTACAATAACTTCAGAATGGCACCAGCTGTTGAAAAGTTGTTGGCAGTCAAAAAGTAGAGTTTTATTTAATAAAAAAATAATAAAATGTTTTAATAATAATTAATATAATATTTAAATTATTGATATTTTCATTAATAATAAATAATAACTATAATTTGTAGCCATGTTTCCTCTTACACACAAGAAGAGGAGCAAGCCCTTTAGAGTTTAGGAGAAATGGTCAGTTGACCTACAAACTCTCACCCGGAGAGGGAGTATATTTCACGCATCTTGCGCTTAGCTGAGTATCGAGTTTTCGGCTTAGAAGTGGAATCCTTCCACGAAACTATAATTATATATCTTTAAATGTGTTTATATTGTATGTTTATAATTGCATATATGTGGTGTTTGTGCGTGTGTAAAAAATGCTATGATCTCTCCAACCTGTGTTATCTCAACCTAACCCCACACAGTTACAATCTGGTTATGCAACCGGAACACTACAAATTAATAATAATTATTTTAATAATTATTATTATATATATTTGATAATTAATTTTTGAAACGAAATATATAAATTCAAAGAAAAAAATTGATTTCTAAGTGTTATAGTTTTTTAAGTTATGTTGGCATATACATACATTTAGTCATCCATTTTTATAAATATAAACAATATTTTCTGGAAAAATTCATTAAGCATTGCGAAATTAAAAACATTCTGGTTTTAATATAATTACAAAGATATAGCTTGGTTGTTGTGTCTTAGAATATTATTACAAAAACAATTCTATAGTTATAATATTCAAAATGAAAACTATCAAACATTCAATGAAACTCCACATTAATTTCGTAAAATACTTGAAATATTTTTTCAAAGTTTAAAAGGAAGAAAAATGAGACATCAGCTTTCTGTGAGGACAAATGAAATAATTTTGTTAAACATAAATTCGGTTGTAACATAATATCGGAAATATTCAAGCATTGCAAATTGTTTTCAGAAAGTATATTCATTGCAGCAATTTCAATTGTTCAATTCCGTTTTTATTTTTCTACAGTATGATCATCAGTTTCTTGTTTCAGCCCATTTACGTCATTTTGTAATACCAGTACTCACCTTTCAAACCTTTTGTGGTAAATGATTTATTGCTAGCATTTCAAAGTCTCGAGTTACATAAAAATAAGAAATTTGCATTAAAATCTGGATATAATAAAGTAATGATCAAATAATTTATTTTTTTTTTAAATCTCGTTCTTCTAAATGCTTTAAATTATTTTTAAAAAATTGATCTTCACTTCTGTAGGTCTAAGGAAATAGAGTTCCACAAACTTTCATAAGCACTTTTTTATTATATAAGGCGCATTTCACATAAAAATACCAGTTGTTATAAGGAGGAACAATCAATTGAAATAAAATTTTAATTGTTCCATGCGAATTGTCGTGATAATTTTCTCACAAGGTCACCATTCGCCACTATTTAAATGCTGTGCATACAGTTCCACAGTCTAGAAGCTTTCGATCAAACTACTTTTAATTATTTTAACATTTCACAATCGAATGTTTTAATGCAAATGGTGTTACAGAGAATGAACTGGTATATTCTCTCGCAAAATCTGCGGCAGATACAATAATATTTCATTGTATATCTCCGGAAGATCATACATTTCAACAAAAAAAAAAAAAAGAACGCACAGATAAAAGCAACAGAACATCGTATAGGTGGCAAATACTCTCAGGAATTCAGTCATTTGGATAGTATCAAAGCTTCTCATACATTTATTCCTGCTCATCAAAAAGAAAACATTCTTCTATCCAGTTTTCGCACAAAGACATATCCTGCTAATTCTAAACTCCATCGATTTGGCCTGACTTTATCTCCATTATGCCCGATCTGCAAAAACTCCGGAAACAGTTAAACCCATTTTGTTTCCATGCTTAAAATATATAGAACCGAGAAACAAGCTACAAATTGCTTTCGGATATAAAAATTTTCCTTCCTCCTGGATATTTGATATGTCAGAATATGCTTATTATAAGACAACAAAGATATTTCTATTTCTATGAAAAGTCTTACGAGGGTATCCCACTTTTCAAGTACTAGTACTACTACTTATTATTTATTTCAAGTACTAGTACTACTACTTATTATTTATTTCAAGTACTAGTACTACTACTTATTATTTATTTCAAGTACTAGTTGTACTTCATGTGTTCTAATCAGTTGTTAAACTGTTAAAATATTATGATCTATTTGATCTTCAGTTTTATCCTTTTCTTTCTTTTTCAAATTTACCCATCTTATTTATTTTCTTTTGGCTGCCGAAAAATACGTACAGCGATTCTTTTTTAAAATGGATTTTTGTAATCCGTCATGGGCGAGGAAATCAAAAATTTAGAGTTGTAGAGTAGTTCCGTTATAAAGATTTAATTTCACTGTCGTCAAATTCTTTTATATCTAGTATTTTAAAAGCATTTAAATAAATTGAGATAAAGTAGCATCAGCGAACAGACATCCCAAAGCACCTAGTTAAGTCAAATCAAGGCAATGGAGAAAAACGTAGAAATCGCTGGGTGTGGATCGGAACTGCGAAATGGTGGTAAGGCAGTTTTGACGGATATTTCAAATTGTTTGGATGCTCCAGGCAATTGTTATATTGGTGTATTTTTCTTTTATTCACTCTTGCACGTCTATAAATGGCACGCAATTATCAATACTCAATACGCAATTATCAATTATTCTCCTTGGTTGGAGAAAGAGAATTGACCAGATTTTTTTCTTCTTAAATGGCGCAACAGCACCATAGTGGGCCAATGGCAGTCTGTCTACTGGCAAATTTCGAGACAGAAAATGCTCTCTTTTTCCGAGTAGGGGGTTGTCAGCCCTACTCCAAACGTTCTACAGTCATACTGGACCGGGATCTATAGTTTAAAGTTGATTCCGAACCACCAGAAACATCCATGGCACCGCCGCACTTCAAACCCGAAACCTGTGGTACTAAATCCCAGAGCGCTTGTCATTTCGTCATCAGGCCCATGCAAACATAAATATATGAGCACACATAAGTGCCCGTGTCTTTTTCATTATCCTATTATGTATATGATACATATAAAATATATTTTTTAAACTTTCCTGAATTATAACCTCGAAATACCCTCTTATGCTTTTCTCAACACAACTTAGCAAGTATTCAGCTTATAAATTCTTAATTAGTATTATTCAAAATAATTTGTTAAATATTTAACTTCTTACCTTGGAAAAAGTCTTTCATCTATACATTTTATAATCCAAACTTCTCCAAAACTTTGACGAGTCTATACAAATAATTTACATCAGTAAGTTACGCCATAATAAATTTTATCCTCCGATAAGTTCTGCAAATTCATATTTGCTAATAAGCCTGCTGCTAGCATGCAACTCATTTATGCCTTTATTTCCGCCCAATAGACTACAAGCAGAGTCTCATGCAAATATGCTTCTCTTAGCCTCAGAAATGTGTACCAACTTGCCCGGCACGCTTTGCCCCTTCGCTTTACGCCAACAATAAGTAAGGTAGAGTGAGCAACTACCATTTAATTGCATTTACGTGAAGTGGTACCTCGCCTAGCACTCGTAAGGCAAAAATTCTGACATGCACCTAAGAAAAAATTTTCCTGTTGAACAACTTAAGAAAATATCTTCATCAAAGTTTATAACGAATCTTTTCCTTTTATATCTTACTTTTACTTCCTTTTATTTTTTGTTCTTAGAACACATAAGGCCTTATCTTGTTCTGATTCTCATTGATTGTGGTATTATTGTCTTTTCTTCAGGGTGATATGTTATTATACCAACGTAAACAATCATAATTTCAGAATTCCTCAAAGTTTGTAACGAAGCTTTTTCTTTTATTTCCTTTGTGTTTTAAAATGAAATAAGGCCTTATTTTGTTCTGATTCTCATTGATTGTGGTATTATTGTGCATTCCTCATGGTAAGAATCAGAATCAGACTCACGTAAAGAAATCAGAATTTCAGAATTCATCAACGTTCGTAACGAAGCATTTTCTTTATTTCCTTTTACGTTTTAAAAAGAAATAAGGCCTTATTTTGTTCTGATTCTCATTAATTGTGGCATTATTGCGTATTCCTTAAAGTGATATGGTATTATACTAATGCAACCAATGAAAATCAGAATTTGTTCATGCGAGAATGCGGAAAAAATTTCAGTAACCTTTTCAAAGTCGAATGATTCTTATCGAATATATTCCTTTCGTTTTTCACAAAAGAAAGTTTTATAAGTGTGTCATTTCAGATAAAAAAAAAATTTTTATTTTATGTTTTTAAATACAGGTTCCTTTTTTATTATTTTTTTCCCTTTGAAATTTGAAATAATCAGAAAACATATTTTGCCTGATACTCCTTTATTTATTTCTCACAGTTAATAATGGAATATTCATATTTGTTGCTTGTTTAATCATTTTATGTTATTATTTTAATTATTGCTATTATTATGCCTACCAACCCTGCTACCACACTTTGCTCTTCGCTGTATGTTAACAATGCAAAGTAGAATGAGCAACTACCATTTAATTGCATTTACGTGAAGTGGTACCTCGCCTACCACTCGTAAGGCAAAAATCCCGACATGCACCTAAGAAACTTTTCCTGTTCAACAACAAGAAAGTTTGTAAAGAAGCTTTGTCTTTTAATTCTTTTAGGGTTTTAGAAGATATAAGACCTCGTTTTATTCTGAATCTTATTGATTGTGGCATTATTGTGTATTCCACAGGGTGATATTGTATTATACCTATGTAAGCCATCAGAATTTGTTCATGCGAGAACGAAGAAAAAAATAGCAGTAACCTATTCAGACGCGAATGATTCTTATCCAATATATTCCTTTCGATTTTTGCAAAAGAAAGTACTTTAAGTGTGTCATTTCGGATAAAAAAGTGAGCTTTTCTTGTAATTAATTTGCGTTTGTTCTTATGTACAGGTTTTTTCCCCCTTTTGAAATATAAAATAATCAGAAAACATGCTTTGTCTGATACTAGTTTATTTATTTCTCGCAATTAATACTGGAATATCCATGGCTGCTGTTTGTTTAATCATTTTATGTTGTTATTATAATTATTGCTAATATTATGTCTACCAACCTGTTGCCACGCTTTGCCGTTCACTTTACGCCAACAATAAAAGAAAGAATGAGCATTTACCATTTATTTGCATTTAGGTGAAATGGTACCTCAAGCTTGCCTCTCGTAAGAAAAAATCTCGACATGCACCTAAAAATTTTCCTGTTCAGCAACTTAAGAAAGTTCGTAAAGAAGCTTTTATTTTATTTTTTACAGTTTTAGAAGATATAAGACTTTATTTTTGTTCTGACTCTTTTTTGAATATGGCATTATTGCGTATTCCTCAAAGTGATATGATATTATACCAATGTAAACAATCAGAATTTGTTTCATCCGTGAACGAAGAAAAATATCAGTAACCGTTTTCAGAATCAAACGGTTCTTATCCAATATATTCCTTTCGTTTTACGCAAAAGAAAGTTTTTTAAATGTGTCATTTCGGATAAAAAGTGAGATTTTCTTGGAATTTATTTCATTATTTAAGTACTGGTTTGTTTTGTTTTCTTTAGAAAAAAAGGAATATCCTATTGCTATCCTATTGCTAATCCTATTGCTATATCCTATTGTATTATTACGTCCTCCAACCCTGTTGCCAAGCTTTGCCCTTCTCTTTAAGCCAACAATAAGCAAATGTAGAGTGAGCAATTACCTTTTAATTGCATTTAGGTGAAGTGGTATCTCGTCTTCCACTGGTAAGGCAAAAATCCAGACAGGCGCCTAAGAAAATTCTCCTGTTCAACAACTTAAAAAAAGTTTGTAACAAAACTTTTTCTTTAATTTCTTTTAGTTTTTTGGAAGAAATAACATTTTCTTTTGTTCTGATTCTCAGTGATTGTGGTGTTATTACATATTCCTCAGGGGGGGATATGGTATTATACCAATGCAAACAATCAGAATTTTTTCATGCATGACCTATTTCATGCATCATGCATCATGCATATTTTTCATGCATCAGTAACCTATTCAGAATCGAATGATTCATATCCGATATATTCCTTATGATTCTCGCAAAAATTCTTTAAGTGTGTCATTCGGATAAAAATTGAGCTTTTTTTTCTTAAATTTATTTTGTATTTTTAAGAACTGTTTTTTTTTTTTTTTTTTTTTTTTTCCTTTGAAATTTGAAATAATCAGAAAACATATTTTTGTCTCGTACTCATTTATTTAGTCCTCGCAATTGTGCTGGGGTGCTGTTTGTTTAATCATTTTATGTTAAAACTATTGCTATTATTTATTTATTTATTTATTGCAAATTCAAGGCCTTCTTTAATTAAGTAAGCTTTTAATTAATCTAAATTTTGTGGGGTTTTTTAATTAATTTTTTCAATTATTTGGTTCACTTTATTGGTTTACTTTGCCTGAAGTTAATGGTAAATTAAATTCGCATGAAATGTTATTAGGCAATTAGCCATTTTGTTTTATCAAAATTCTTATCTTATTTAAGACATTAATTAATCGTAGAAACATTTATTAAAGTTCTCATTATTTGCAATCTCGAATGGTTCTCAAGAACTATTAATGAAGATTATAAAAAAGGTTTTTAATGGCGGAAAAATTAACAAATGTTCAATTTAGCGGAAAACGATTGAATTGATATGTTGGTCATTTTATCTACGATTATCTACGTAGATATATGTGGGTCATTATATCTACGAATATGTATTTAATTATCGTTGCAATTAACTAATTTAACTGTCCTGTCGTTAATTGCTTTTATTTGATAATAACTAATACTTTTTATATACAAATATATTTAAGAATATACAAATTGCAAGAAGAACATTATTTTGAAAATTTTAACATCTACTGATAAAAGGTATTTTTCTATTAGCCAATAATCATTCTTTATCATCCATATTTGAATTTTTCATCGAATTTGTATTCACTGTACGTTTAGATTAAAATGAAATTGTTTTTGAACTATAAATGCATATTTGATTTCTTACAATGGTGAAATAGAAATTTTGAAAAGAACTGTTGAGAAAACTAATTGAATATATTAAAATTTTTTTCTCACATCCATAACTTAAAATAAAAACATTTTAAATACCCTTAAAAAAACCTTTTAATTATTCAATGAAGTTTTTTTTCAGGTTTTCAAATTTATTCGTAGACTTTTATTAGAATTTTTAAATTGATTTTAGAAGAACTGTTCCTCTCGTACATTAGAAATCTTATTAATCAGACGAAAACATTAATAAAAATTCAGTCTGCTAAAGTCATTGCTAAAAATTGAAAAAAATGTTTAAAAAAAAGCGTATATCAGTTATTATAACAATTATAAGTTGTTATAATTAAATTATACATATTTTATTTTCAATCCTAAGTTAATAAAAACTTCAAGGTATTTCATATGTATATAAATAGCATTTCTTTCTCAGTGGCAGTTATATAAATTAAAACATTCCAATTCTTTTTCCATTCAATTCAGGTTTAAAGAATTTATTATAAATTTAGAAGTAGTCCTCTGTTATTATTGATTTCTTTTCAGATTATTTTAATGTGACTACTCTGACAGTTAAACTGTGATATTATTTAGTTTTATGTAATATAAATTAAGTAATTCGTCATTAAAAGAGAACAATTATCTATCAACATAAAATTTTGCTTAAAATGTTTTAACTTGATCGAACTTTTTTTTAAATTATTTTATTTGGAAAAAGTTGTACAAATTAAATAGTACTAAAAGTAATAGCTTTAATTCATTTTCTTCTCAAATCAAAATCGAATAAAACTTTCGAATGTTCCAATTTCTTTTCTCATATCAATATTGGGAACATTTGGGGAAAAGTTTATTGGTGATTATTTACGCTAACGTAAGACATATTGAAGTACATATTTCGTAATGGCGAATGTAATTTGGAAGTGCATTTTGCTGCCGTTTATTTGAAAGAAACTATTTTAAATGAGGTCGTTTGGAAATAGTAATGTAATTTGTAAAATAAAACTAAATAACTCAATTCTCATTATTTAAATTATGATTGTTTCTATGTCCATTTTCCTTACCACTTAAATTTTAGGAACATTCATTATGTTTTGTAAAAAGAATTGCTGTTTTATTCAGATATTGTAAATAATAATTGTACAAATACAATAATACGTATGGTATATTAATGGTTTTATTTTATTTTACTTATTTATTTTGTCTGACTTAAATTTTTTTTGCTTCAATTTTCCTAAATGACTCAATAATATTGAAATATAACATTAGAAATTTATACCTATAATCTTAGTAGTCCAGCTATATTGAACTATGACACTATTGTGATGTCTCGGTCTACTATACCTATAATGGCTTCAAATAGAAAGCCACTTTCAGGTTCATGAGAATTATTAAATTATAATTACTTTAATTATTAAATTATTATTACTTTAATTTTAATTTACAAGCATTATTATATATAGAACTCTATTTACAAAAAAATGAAAATGAAAGAAATTTTATTCACAAGTGTAGTTCGCTCCAAAGTAGGGGATTTTCAGAGTTCTGAAGTTTACGACGAATCTAATGTACCTAGACTGCGACAGAACTTAACTAACACACGGCGTGATACACGAAATCACCAGAAGTTCATCTTGAAAATAGGGGAATCTGCGGCCTATTCAATTACTTTCAGAAAAACAACACTTCTTGTCGACTCGTCGCAAAACTCTCTTTTTCTTTCTTCTTAAAAAAACCTACCTTTCAGAAAATCCCTCAAGGGGGAGGAGGGTCAGCTTCCCTCGCTTCTCATTAGAGTAGACATTTTCTCAGCCCATTGTATATCATCAATCATGATGGAACAACAACTCATGGTGTAGTCCATATCCCATCAGTAATTGTTTCGACCTGTGAAGGTCGAACAGACAATCGCTAATTTCATGATGTCTCATTATCCATGACACTGCTTATCTGCTGTCATATTTGAGTGACAGGTTGTTCTCATTAGTACAAAACACTAATTGCATGCAACATAACTGTCCATAACACTACTTGTCTGCTGTCAAATTTCAGTTATGGGTTGTTATTATGTGTCAAAGAATATACATTCCTTTCTCGTGGAACAACTCTTCATATGAGAAAAAAATGTTACAGTCCGTTGAAAAATTATAACTTCATAAGTGAGCAGCTACAGAAAAACAAATGCAATTTTTTTTTAAGTTTTAACTGTTTTAAACAGAATACAAATCTATTGATTAATTGAATAAGAGATAAATTCAATTCAATATCTACTTTTATTGATACCTAAATTCATATTGTAAAATATATGTTAATATACACATTGAGTTTGTAAAGTTTTGGAAATAATTTTTATAACCAATTTTATAAAACTGTCAAACAGTAATTTAAAGGTTTTTATTATTCAATCTTTCTAAAGTAATATATACTTTAGCAAAAAAATTCATTTACTTTTTAATCTTTTATTTCTTCCAATCGGCATATGCTGTCATAAATTTGAGTATTACATAGCAAACTGGCATCATACAATTCTATTTTACATGTAGCCATCAAAGAACATGTACTAAACTTTAATTATCTTCTTTCCAGGTAAATTTCTTTTAATTTTTCTGAAAATTTGGCAACTGACAATTTTTTTTTCCTCGGTCTCAATTTAACTTAATAACATTGAAGAAATTCAGAAAACGTAAACACTGACTTGAACAATATTCAAAAAGATTAGTTCTTCGAAGAAATCAAGAAGCTATGCGATCAGGTATCCAGAAAGTATGCATATTCGATGCAATGTACAGAGTTAAAGGAATAATTTTAAAGATAAAGAAGGAAAAAAATTTTCTTTGAATTTTATTTTCTGTAAATTTTTTCCTATCACTTTTCAGGCAAATTCTTATGTCTTTTAGGTTTATATTTTTCTGGCAAGTAATACTATACTTTTGAATGAACAAGAAGAAATTTTAGAAGAAATTAAATAATTGTATCAATCATCATATTTAATATAAAAATAAATGCGAAACAAAGAGAACGATTTTTTCTTTTTTTATAAAATCTTTTTTTAAAAATTGTAGTCAGTTAATATAATAAATGCCGTATTATTTTTATAATTTTTTTTAATATTTTTAAAATATTAAAATAATCAAAAGATCTTTTAAATGAAAACATCATTTAAATTAATGATAAACTACGTGAAAGGCTTCAACATAATTCAGTTTTTTTTCTTCCATTTTACTCAATTTTATTTTTAATTATAAAAGAACAAAATTCTTAACTAATATTCAAGAAATAATAATCACTTTTGGTAAAATTATTTTTTAATCAAATTCTATATCCTTCAAATTTATATTCCAGTTAATTAAATATTTCGTTAAAATAAATTTAATTTCTTCATTGACATTTTAATTTCATTTTATTACTTTATTTAACTTTCAAAATAGAATGGAATTCTGATAATGTTATGATAATTTCTGATGATGTCAAATTTCTTTTTAAACTTAATTAATATCCTTTCATTTTATTTATTTATTTATTTTAATTTTTTTTTTTTTTGAAAAATCAATTTCTTTTTAGACTAACAAGAGTTTTACCAAGACATTTTATCTGAAAAATACAAAAGAGGAAATATTAATTGTAATAAACACCAGAAAACTTCTTCAATATTATATTCGCTAATACGAAATATTGACTTTTGACTTAGTACCATAAATTATCATAGTTTATATTGCATGTGATTATAATTCATTAAGTGGGTGGATGTTTCTATCATTAAAAGTAACTGTTTCCTAAAAACTCTTCATACAAACAGGAACAGAATAGCAAGTAACACTTTTCTGTGCAAACTTACAATTTCAATAGCTAGAATAGGAAAAGAAAATGCATAGTTAAAAGCAGAATTATTAAAAACATAAATTGCTAAACAGGATTTTTAACTAAGCCTTTTATGAAAAAGCAGCTAATTTTTTTTCCGAAAATAAATACCTCCACCAATATGGATTTGTTTGCATTTTTTTCTCTATTCCATATACCAGATATAGCATTTTCAGTGACTTTGTATAATAACCTAGCGTTAAAACAGCCTTTTATAAGAGGACAAGCTGTAATACAATATTCTTTTTCTCTTTGAGAAGATATCAGCTAAAATGTTCTGTAATATTTTCTCGATAATTACCGAAGTCACTTAAAAAGCCTCCCTGTAATTATTTTAATTTTAAGAATTGAAGGTCAAATTCACATATATTCAGCATCTCTTAATGAGTTTTTTAACGAAAAATTATAAAAGAATCTCACCTGATCAAGACAAACATGAACTGTAAGGCAAATTCATTAACATGATTAATAAAAATAAAGCAGATTAACAAATCATTCTTAATATTATTGAAATTATAGCTATTAGCATATGATTCAAATAATTGAACTGCATCAAAGCGTTCCACAAATCAAAAGAATTCGCATCCTATTCCAAACAGCGAATATTTTCGGGACATAACCCCTAAAAGAATAAGATGCATGCGTCGACTGCAAGTGACAGTACAGAGAACGGAAACGCCTTTTAATTACATTAACTAAAGAACAGTCGGGGGTTTCTGTGGAACAAAATGCATTTATCAACTTTTCCCAAGATCTCCGTCGTGCAATAATTGCATTACCGTAATTAGCAATGATTTCGGTTAATTGACACTAATCATCTTTAAATATGATCGAGGGCCAATGGACCGCTTTTGTTGGCGCGGAGGAATCCGCCACCGTCTTTCGCCATCCATTTCCGTTTGTTTTGCTGCTGCTTTTTCCCCAACTCGAGACCTAATGGGGAATTAATGAAGTTTCGCTGGCTTCCAATGGGTGCTTTATTGAATAGTGGCGTGTCTTAAGAGTAATGATTAGGGGAAAAAGTTTTCCCTGAGACACTGGTGGTGGGTAACATTTTTTTTATTATTTCAATTCTCTGTTTCGGATTTCCCGTTGTTTGCAATGGGCTGTTTCAACAAATTGTTATTTATCGAAATTGGAGTTTATATCTTTCTCAGGATGAGGAATTTCACGGAAAGTAAAAGGGTGTCTGATATCGATAGATGAAATTAAATAACAATTTCTGAAATCCATAGTTTAAAGTTCTGTAGTTTGTTGTACAATCTGTTAGATACAGATCACATTGATATAAAATCTTATTCAATTCGGTTATTGTTATAATATAATTTATTTTGTGCGTTGTTCTTCCTTGGTATCTATAACGGGGTCCTTATGGTCGAGTGTCTTATGCTCTGTGCCACAGGTTTTAAGTTCGAGTCCCGACGACGTCCTGGACGCTTGTAGTGGTTCGAATCCATTTTAAATCATAGGTCCCAGTATAATATGTCTAAAGGGCGTGGGGCTGACAATTTTACCCGTAAAAGAAAACATCTTTTGTTTCGGAATCTGCCACTTATCAGACTGCCTTGACGCACCATAGGACTGTTACGCCATTGAGAAGGGTTTCTATAACAAAAGGGAAATTCCCCATTAAAATGAAGTCTTGTGAATAATATAAATTAAACAATACTTCTTTAAACATTTAAATTCAATGATTTAAATTAAATTCAATAATTAAATCTCAAAATTAAAAGAACTGACCAACTCGCTCGACAATATGAAATAAATGCTGGAAAGTACATCAAGCTAACTAGTACAGTAAAATATTTTTTTCAGAACCACTGAAGCAACTGAGTAATGGAATATTTATTAAGGCATTTCGATTTTATATTTTTATAAAGAAGCTATAATATACTCTTAATAGAACTGCACTTTTTAAACCTATTAACAGAAGTAAAATAAAAGTTGGAGATATAAAATTCCGGGCCTGATAGCCGAGTGACTGGCGCTCGGTGCCACAGGTTTCGAATTCGAGTCCCAGGGAGTCCTGGTTTGGAATCCATACTCCTACCAAGAGCCTCTCTGTGTCGTTCAAGGGAAATGGTCAGTAAGCCTTAAGACACTCACGCGAAAAGAAATACAGCTCAACCAGTTCTTCTGCTGAGAAACTTTTAGTTGGGCTACACTTTTCACCCCTCCATAGGAAATATACTTAGCGCAACCCTGCATATTAATTGGCTTATAGTCTCTCACCCGGAGGGGAAGTATATTTCTCTCAACCTGAGAGTAGCAGAGTTTCCAGTATTCGGATTAGAAGTGGAATCATACCACAAATCCATAACTATATGTCTTTAAATGTATTAAATATTGTATGTCTATAATTGTATATGGTGTTTGTGCTTGTGTCAGTAAAGCTGTGAGTTCACCAACCTGTGCCTCAAGTATCTCAACCCAATACCAAATTACAATCTGGTCGCCCAACTTGTACAATAATACAAATACAATAATACTTCCAATTTTATTTAGATTAATAAAGAAAAAGAATTAACTTTTAGTAATAAAATAATTAGAAACAATTGTGTTTTAGTACTTTTTAATCCACAGCTTTAATTAATTTTTACAGCAATTTATTATGATTATGAAATCATATAAAATCCGTTTTTCTTCATGATTTCCTAATCATATATAATGATTAATCATATCATTATATATGATTATGAAAATGAAGAAAAACTTTTTTTAATTTTAAACTTACTTTTAATAAAGCAAAACTCGTGGAACTTATAGTGATAAGGTTTTTTATATTTTATAGTGAAACTTATAAAACATAAGCTCTTTGTTTTTTGAGAGCAACTTACTTTTGCTACTCCAAAATTAGAATTTAAATGATAATCATGTGGACTCACTCCAAAAACAAATTATCATTTCATAAATATATTATGCATTACTTAAAAATAGAATACATCATAAAAAATTTTGGTTTAAATATATTTTTAATTTGAACTTACTTTCTGAATTCAAATTTCATTTCATAAACTGGGTTAATTTATCTGCCTGTAGACAGACGCTCATGGCCCACCATGAGGCTGTCGTGCCAATGAAGAAGAACTGAATTAATTTTATGTAAAAATTAGAACATACTTTCTATGCTAAATTATCATATTTATATACTTATATAATGCTTTTAGGCCAATCTTACTTTAAAAACATATATCCATCCATTAGCAATGAAGTATATTAATATTGCACATAAGTTTCTGTATTTTCCGATTCAGTATTTTCGCTTCATTACATCAAGGAAAGAAACCATCGAAATTGCATGAAAAGAGATGCCCTTATGAAACGAGTTTCCTTTTGACGGAAAATATTATGTTCCATTCATAGTTAATACGCTATTCAATGATTCAAGAAATCCTCGCTGACTCTATTGGATACAAATTGCTGCTTTTCGTGGTAGTTATTTGATACTGGAAGTAATTACGTTTATCTTTCAATAGTTTGTTTGCCGTCCATTGCAGTGTTATGAATACCACACAGTTTATTACCAATACTTTAATGAAATTTTACACCTTGCGGCTACATTTTTAATTATATATAAAAAGTTCTTCAAAACATTTTGGGAAGATGCTTCCATTTTCGCCTATAACTTTCCTTTGCTTAGATTTAATTTATTTTCTTTATCGTCTACCTACGCTATTCGATCAGGTTGATTTGTGTTTCGTTATAAATATCATGCAATAGTTTTGAAGTTAATCTTAATTGTTAAAGTAGCATTTACATATTTTTCGTTCAAAATTTTTGAAATATTATATAAACTATCTGAGAATTTTCAAAAACACGAATGAAAATTATTAGGTTATATTTATCCCATTAGGGTTAGAAATAAATTATCTTTACAAACTAGCAATTTAACTACGAAAGTTAATAAATTTCGATCTGAGATATCTTAATTGTCACGATCTCAATTTCATGGCGTTTAATGGCAAGCTTCTGAGAAGTTATAAAAGTTTAATAGACTCCATAGATGAATAATCTGCAAATTTAACTCCACTGGAAGTTTTTCCTGTGTAGCGTTTTTGAAAAGTTACATCTATCAAATTTCTTTGTAATAATTTTCAGTAAGTGTGCAGAATGTTATGTTATTAATTCATCAAATATTTACCAATATATGTTAGAAATCTAGTATTGTTTGGATGCACTGAAAACAAAAATAAAGTACCATATCTAAATTTATAAAATTTTGGAAGTTTTCCTGTGTAGACATTTGAAAGGTTAAATCTATCAAATTTCTTGTAATAATTTGCAGTAAATGTGTAGAATATTATAGCTGTTATTAATTCATCAAATACTTACCAATATATATTATGAAATTTAGTATTGTTTGGATGCACTGCAAGCAACGAAAGGGTAATTTATAAAATTTTGAAAGATTGAATTATAAGTTAGAAAATATATTTTATTTCTTTGTCTTCTAATTTTTTATATAATTTTGTAACCTACCAAATAATTCTCAGGCTACCTGTAAGTTACTACTTCATCACATGAATAGTTTTTAAGTGGTACATGACCACTTTTACAATGAAGTATTTAAGATTCTAATTAGTTTTCTTTATCAGATAAAACAAATAAAAATGTTAAACAGTCTATAGTGCGAGTCACTGTTTTGAAAAAGTGAACGAATTTGGTGGTAATTGTGTCTAAGTATCTCACAACCCCAGTTAGGCTTTTGTTTGCAATTCTGTGGTTTTCTCAGTTAAGAAAATGGGGAAAGTTACCTCTAGAAAGGTTGTTCTCCCTTGTTACTTTTTGTATGTTTTTAAACATACAAAAAGTAACAAGGTTAAAGTAGCAAGGTAACAAAATCCTTTTTATGCACCATAAATAGTATCAAATCTGGTAGGCATTTCATATAAATGGCAATAACTTTATCAGGCATTAGAAAAAAATTTTTAGTGGTGGTTTTTGATGGTTGCAATTGTATTCTAGATTTTTTTCTTTCCATCAAAACACTTGTAATGAATAATAAAAATCATTTTTATTGCTAGTACTGCAATTTAATGAAGCAAAAAAATTTTCTCAATGAAAAAATTAATGTCTGCAATACAGAGACAGATAAAACTTCTATCTTCCTTTAAGTTCTTGGGATAGCTGAAACTTAGAGAAAATGAAATTCTTTTTGTTATTCTGAGGTGTAGGAAAATTTATTACAAAACTGAAGCGAGCGAATTGCTTCAATTTTCGTAATAAAGCTAAAGCAAGGGACAATCAAATGAGTTATTCTTATTGCTCGTTTAGGAAGTTTCTGCTACATACTACTTTCCCATCTCCAAAGCTCATTCCGATTTTATTTTTTTGCACATGTTTTGGAGAGCTACATTTCTTATTTTTTTTAAATTATGTTTTAGTGATTTCAGTATATTTTTTTAAATACTATAATGTTTTTATTATTTAATATAATTTATATGAATTTACTAAAATATTCATAAATCAATAATAATAAATATAACATAATATAAATAAATAAATAATAATAATAAATATTTTTATAAAATTCATGTAATATACATAAAACAAATTTACCTTATTTAGAAAACCATGTTTGAATATTTTTGATGATATGAAAAGATCATTAATTTAAATATTTAATTAAAAATATATGTTAATACCTTAGACAGACGATATTCGATTTGTGTTCCAGGAGACCTGGTTTTCCACTTACAACTCTTAAATATTCCCCTATTGTTAACTGTACTAATATTGTAAATTATTTTTCACAAATTGACTTATTATAATTAATCACAAAGAAATATATTGCTACTAATAATGCTACTACACCGCACCACACTACGTCACTGTATTTAGAGCTGACAACACAAAATAATTGAGTAATGATGTTGTTGTTTCTTATCCCACTTGGTCGACAGCAACATCTAAACCAAGTCCATGAACTGGTGTGGATTATCAGACGAGTCATGTTAAAGGGTAAAAGAAGTAGCTTCTAAAGTAAAAAAAGTAAAACAAGGAGTACACAAAGGTAGAAGTCTGAACTTACCCCACCCGGTTATACTTATTTTAGTCGCATTTTACGACGTGCATAGTCTAAGGCGAGGCTACTCTAACCGGACCCACACGGATATAGTTTATAATGATAATTTGTTATAAGACTCAGCTAGTCAGAGTCTGATTCACAAAATCTTCCAATGATTTATACAGACAATATAGCTAACATAATTATCAATTGACATATAACAACATGCTTCATAAATCACAGATGGGAACATTTATTTTAAAAAAGAACAAAATATCAATACCTTTTTGATATAAATAATATTTTATGTGTCTAGATTGAGGGATCACGTATCGAACTTTAAGAATTTATATTTGTTTGTGTGTTTGTGTGATATTACAATTATCTTTTATTTATAAAATTTACAATTATGATTTTCGGACTCGTAACTCCGTGGCAAGCCCGCTGCTGGTGAGCATTAGGGTGGAGGTTCAATCCGCTGGATACTTCGTTGTAGACACTGTTTCAAAAAACGAGGAGGCTCGATGGCATTTGTGGTGTTCAGCATCTTGCTTCGTTAGTTGGACTACCTGGTGGGAGTTTTCTGGGTTTTTCCTATACGATAAGCTTAGGTAGTTCCCCCTAAAAAATCCTCGGAACACAATGCCCTCCCGGTCTTCAGCTATCCAGGAATCAAACTTCTACCTACGAGTGCTCCATCACAACAGAAGCTGCCTTCCATCCACTATTTCCCACTTTCTCACCTTCCATGAGACCATATGGGTTTTTGGATTTGGTCTAGATGTTTCTGTCTAATAAGTGGGATAAGAAAAAAAAAACAATTATGTTTTTTGTTTTTCATTTTTTTTTTCCACAAATACACTAATTTCATGTGTCTTTTCTACTTCTATATATCTAGTTTTAAATTTTTTTCTAGGGAGGCAATGGCTTCTATAAAATATTTTTAAACTTATAAAAATTCCACAATTTGACAAATTTTGATGACAACTATTCTTGTTTAACTCAGTCTAGTTCATAAAAAGAAACATCAATTTCTTAAAAACAAAGAATCTTCAGTGGTTTGCACAGTACAAACTATTTCTTTCCGTAGCACTACAAAAAATCAATTCATTTAATCTCAAATTTGTTTCTACCAGAAATTAATCTTTTCTGAAACTTCCAGCAACCCAAAAAGAAAGAAAACTTTTCTTCTGGCTTTGTAAGATCGACATCCGTTTAATAAATCAAAGAAACAAGTCACTTTTTACCAACCTGTTCTAATCGGCTACTTTGTCGGCAGGTTGAGCTCTGGAAGTGGAAAGGAAACTACATAAAATCTAACTCACAACCCACTTGTTTTCGAGTTCCATTTGATTGATAATCTCTCAACTCTTAGAATACCAGCAATCGGAAGTGGAAGTTTCAGCAAGGCAGCCTTTTCTGTTCCCAAATCAGTTCAACAAATCATGATTGCTGTCAATTTCAATTAATGTTCTTAAAAGGACAAAGCAGAACGTGGATGTTAACTGCAAGATATTTCTTAGGTCAATGTGTCCTGGACATAATAGATTTGCCAATAAAAATACGAGAAAAAAAAAAAAAGACAATGTCCCTTGAAGTTTTTACTTAAAATATATCGAAATTGTTGTTGTGTTCTTTAAAATAAATGTTCCCAGTTCTAAATCATGATGTTATTAGCTCAGTTAATAATTATGTTAGTTGTGTTATTTTATGTAGCTACTAAATCCATACATGGACTAAAATATATGTCATATCAGAATTATTATGAATGTTCTTTAAAATAAATGTTCCCAGTTATAAATCATAAAGCTTGTTATTAATGTCAGTTAATAATTATGTTATTTGGGTATTTGATTCTTACTAAATTCATATATGCACTATAAAAAACAGGCAATTGCTAAATAATTGCTGACAATTCAATTTTTAACATTTGCTCCTTACTGATGAATTAAAAATGACTTATTTTGATAGTTGAATAATGTTAATTTCTTTTAAGACTCAATTAATCAAAGTCTGATTCACAAAATCAAATAAATTCTGCAGGTACAGAGACGTCATGACCAACATAATTATTAAATGACATTAAAAATAATAACATAGTGTTCATAATTCTAAAACGGGAACATTTATTTTTAAGGAACAAAATAATACCTTTTTTATATGGCTAATATTTTATGTGTCTAGAATGAGGGATCACGTATCGCACTTTAAGAACTTGTGTGGGATATTACAATCAACCTTTTACTTATAAAGTTCTCACATGTTTTGTTTTGATTTGTTTTTCCACTTTCACACTAATTTCATATGTTGCAATCTCAGTTTTAAATTTTTCTTTTAGGGAAGAAAAATCTATAAAATATATTTTTAAACTAATAAAGATTTCCACAATTTGACAAAATTTGAAAGTTAACTATTCTTGTTTAACACACAGTTTAATTATAATAAACAAACTTCAACTTCTTAAAGAAAAAATCTTCTGTGATCTGCTCAGTACAAACCATTTCCATACAACTATAAAAAAATCCAATTCATTTAATCTCAAAATTTGTTTCTACCAGAAATTAATCCTTTCTGAAACTTCCAGCAACCCCCAAAAAAAGAAAAAAAATCTGGTACTTTGTAAAAGATCGGTATCCCGTTTAATAAATCAAAGAAACAATGTCGCTCTATCAACCTGTTTCCCTAATCGGCTACTTTGTTCGGCAGGTTGAGCTCTGGAACTGGAAGGAAACTACATAAATCTAACTCACAACCCACTTGTTTTCGAGCTCCATTTTATTGATAATCTCCAACTCTTGGGAATACCAGCAATCGGAGGTGGAAGTTTCAGCAGAACGGCCTTTCTATTTCTCCTTCAAAAGCAAAGATTGAACAAATCATGATTGCTGTCAATTTCGAATGATGTTTCTCAAAAGGACAAAGCAGAACGTGGATGTTAACTGCAAGATATTTCTTGTGGTCAATGTGTCTCCTGGACTTGCCGTGATTTGCCAATAAAAATACAGGAAAAAAGAAAAAAGAAAGAAAATGTCCCTTGAAGTTTTTTACTTAAAATATTAGTGATATCGAAATTGTTATTGATGTTCTTTAAAATAAATGTTCCCAGTTCATAAATCTATGAAGCTTGTTATTAGCGTCAGTTAATAATTATGTTAGTTGTGTTATTTTATGCTTAGCTACTAAATCCATACATGGACTAAAATATATGTCATATCGAAATTGTTATTGATGTTCTTTAAAAATAAATGTTCCACAGTTATAAATCATATAAAGCTTGTTATTAATGTCAGTTAATAATTATGTTGTATGCGTTATTTGATGCTTAGCTACTAAATTCATACATACATTATAAAAAACAGGTACTTGTAAACAATAGCTGACAAAAAATTTAATTTTTTAATATTTGTTCCTTACTGATGAATTAAAATGTCGTATTCTAATAGTTGAATAATGTTAATTTCTTTTAAGACTCACTAATCAAAAGTCTGATTCACAAAATCTGCCAAATTCTGCAGGTACAAACGTCATGACCAACATAATTATTAAATGGACATTAAAATAATAACATGCTTCCATAATTCTAACGGGGAACATTTATTTTAAGGAACTAGAAATAATACCTTTTTATATGGCAAATATTTTATGTGTCTAGAATGAGGGATCACGTATCGCACTTTAAGAACTTGTGTGGATATTACAATCAAACCCTTTTACTTATAAAGTTCCCAATTAAGTTTTTGTTTTGATTTATTTTCCCATTCACACTAATTTTATATGTTGTAATCTAGTTTTAATCTTTTTAGGGAAAAAGAAAAAATCTATAAAATATATTTTTAAACTAATAACGATTTCCACAATTTCACAAAAATTTGAAAGTTAACTATTCTTGTTTAACACAGTTTAATTACTAAAAACAATCTTCAAATTTCTTAAAAAATTTCAAAATCTTCTGTGGTCTGCACAGTACAAACCATTTCTTTCCATACCACTGTAAAAAAAATCCAATTCATTTAATCTCAAATTTAATTCTACCAGAAATTAATCCTTTTCTGAATCTTCCAGCAACCCAAAAGAAAAAGAAAGAAAAAATCCTTCTACTTTTGTAAGATCGGCATCCGTTTAATAAATCAAAAGAAACAAAGTCGCTCTCTATCAATCTGTTCTAATCGGCTACTTTGTTCGGCAGGTTGAGCTCTGGAAGTGGAAAGGAAAATCTACATAAATCTAACTCACAACCCACTTGTTTTCGAGCTCCCTTTGATTGATAATCTCCAACATATTAGAATACCAGCAATCTGGAAGTGGAAATTTTCAACAAAAAAGCAGCCTTTTCATTTCTCCTTCCAAAAAGCAGAAAGTTCAACAAATCATGATTGCTATCAATCTCCGAACGATCGTTTCTCAAAAGGGAAAACCAGAACGCGGATGTTAACTGCAAGATATTTCTTGTGGTCAATGTGTTTCTTGGACATAATAGATTTGCCAATAAATATACGAGAGAAAAAAAAGAATGAAAATGTCCATTGAAGTTTTTCACTTTAAATATAAATCACATCGAAAAGTGTTATTGATGGTCTTTAAAAATAAATGTTCCCAGTTATAAATTATGAAGCTTGTTATTAATGTCACTTAACAATTATGTTAGTTGTATCATATTTTATGCTTAGCTACTAAATCCATACATGAATCTCAAAGAGAAATTGTAAACAATTGTTGACAAGAAATTTAATTTTTTAACATTTGTCCCCTTACTGATGAATTAAAATGTCTTATTCTAATAGTTGAATAATGTTAATTTCTTTTAAGGCTCGGCTAATCAGGAATCTTTGATTAACAAAATCTGCAAAAATTCTGCAGGTACAGACATCATGTCCACTCATAATTATTAAATGACATTAAAATAACAATATGCTTCATAATTAATAACGGGGGGAACATTTATTTTAAAGAACAAAATAATACCTTTTTGATTTGACTAATATTCTATGTGTCTAGAACGAGGGATCACATATCGCACTTTAAGAACTTGTGATATGTGATAAAATTAGGGATGTGATATTGCTAATAACCGTTTTACTTATAAAGTTTACAATTACGATTTTGTTTTGATTTATTTTCCACATTAACACTAATTTCATATGAAATATAGTTTTAATTTTTTTCTATGAGGAAATGGCTTTTATAAACTATTTTTAAACTTACAAGGATTTCACAATTTCACAAAATTTAAAAGTCAACTATTCTTGTTTAATATAGTTTAGTTCTTAAAAACAAACTCCAGTTTCTTAAAAAATAAGAATCTTCTGTGGTCTGCACAATATAAACCCATTTCTTCCCCATACTACTATAAAAAAAACCAATTCATTTAATCTCAAATTTGATTCTACCAGAAATTAATCCTTTCTGAAACTTCCAGCAACCCAAAAAAGACATCCTTTTACTTTTGTAAGATTGTCATCCGTTTAATAAATCAAAGAAACAAAAATCGCTTTTTATCAACCTGTTCTAATCGGCTACTTTGTTCGGCAGGTTGAGCTCTAGAAGTGGAAAGGAACCTACATAAATCTAACTCACAACCCACTTGTTTTCGAGCTCCATTTGATTGATAATCTCCAACTCTTAGAATACCAGCAATCGGAAGTGGAAGTTTCAGCAAAAGGCAGCCTTTTCTATTTCCCCCTTTCCAAAAAGGAAAAAAGTTCAACAAATCATGATTGCTGTCAATTTCGAACGATGTTTCTCAAAAGGGAAAAACAGAACGTGGATGTTAACTGCAAGATATTTCTTGTGGACAATGTGTCTCCAGAACATAATAGATTTGCCAATAGAAATCCATAAAAAAAGAGAAAGAGAAAGAAAATGTCCCGTGCTGTTTTTACTTCAAATATAAGCTACATCGAAATTGTTATTGATGTTCTTTAAAATAAATGTTCCCAGTTATAAATTATGAAGAATGTTATTAATGTCAGCTAATAATTATGTTATTTTATATGTTATTTCATGATTAGCTACTAAATCCATATATGAATTAAAAAAACAAAAAATTATAAATAATTATTGACAATTTAATTTTTTAACATTTGTCTTCTTACTGATGAATTAAAATGTCTTATTTTAATAATTGAATAATGTGTTTTCAGACTCAGCTAATCAGAGTCTGATTCTCAAAATCTAACAAAGATCTGTAGATACAGACACTATGACCAACATAATTATTAAATGACATTAATAACTATATTGGTCATAGTGTTATCATAGTGTCAAAACTCGGGACATTAATTTTAAAGAACAAAACATCAATACCTTTTTGATATGACTACTATTTTATATGTAGAACGAGGGATCCCATTTCGCAGTTTAAGAACTTGTGTATGGGGGATGGGGGGATATTACAATTAACCTTTTTACTTATAAAGTTTACAATTACGATATTGTTTTGATTTATTTTCTACATTCTCACTAATTTCATATGTAATCTAGTTTTTAAATTGTGTCTATTAGGGAAGAAAGATCTATAAAATATTTTTAAACTTATAAAGATTTCCATAATTTGACAAAAATTGGAAGACAACTATTCTTGCTTAACCTCGAACACATCGAAATTGTTATTGATGTTCTTTAAAATAAATGTTCCCCAGTTATAAATTATGGAGAATGTTATTAATGTCAGTTAATAATTATGTTAGTCTACATTAGTTATGTTATTTTATGCTTAGCTTCTAAATCCATGCATGAACTACAAAAAACAGGAAATTGTAAACAATTGTTGACAAGAAATTTAATTTTTTTTAACTTTTATCGTCTTATTGATGAATTAAGTGGCCTGATGGCCAATTGGATAGCGCTCTGGCCTTTAATGCTTCAGGTTCGAATCCTAGCGGTGTTCATGGATGTTTGTTAAGGGTTCGGAAAAATCCGCCTTAAACTGTAGGTCCCGGTCTAATTAGCCTAAAGTGTACACAAAATGACCGTAGAGCGACAAGCCAAACCGTATTGATGAATTAAAATGTCTTATTCTAATAATTGAATAATTTTTTATTTGTTTTAAGACAACTAATCAAAGTCTGATTCACAAAAGCTGCAGGTGCATACACTATGATCCCCATAATTATTAAATGATATTAATAACAACATGCCTCATAATTCATTACTGGGAACATTAATTTTAAAGAACAAAACATCAATACCTTTTTGATATTAATATATATTGAGTGGTCACATATGATCTTTAAGAATTTATGTAGGTGTGTATGATAATTATTTTAAAAATTTTTAATCAATTAGCATAAATAAAAGCGTTGATATTGTCCTATTCGGAATCAAGATTTTTAAAAAAATATTAATTTTCCCCTTATAAGATATGTGATTTGATATTTAAACTAAAAACAGCATTTCTTCAAGTAAATTTTCTTTTAGAAAAAATTATATCTCAATCCTACCTTCAATAACATCAATTTCAAAATCAATTCAATAACATATCTCTTAGAATAATATTCAATATTTAAAAAAATTTTAACCCAAACAGAGATTCCCCTTTATTTTCCTTTATTTATATCACCAATAAATATTATTATATGGCGATATATCACCAAAAATTATTTATTATCACCAAAAATAATATTTTATTGCAGGAATAAAAATAAAAATTGTAAGAAATTAAGAATTGTTTTAAAAAGTTTTATTTTTATTTAAATCGAAAATTTTCTTAAAAATTAATTTAAGACATTTTTAAGTTATTCTCCAGAGTAACTAACTGTTAAAACAAAATTTAAAAAATATTTTTTAACTTTCCATCTTTTGTTGAAATTGTGAAAATGTTGTTGTCATTTCTAATTGAATCAAACCGGTTCTTGAGCTGATCATTTGATTGAACAGTTGAATTCTGACGTAAAGAGCTCAATTAAATGTTCCATGGAACATAAAATTGTTGTTGTTGTTATTCATCATCCTCAGTGTCATGTAGCTTGAAACGGACATCACCATGAGTAGTCTACTCATTGATGGAAAGAGTAAAAGCGAGAAGTTTCTGTTGGGATGGAGCACCCGTAGGTAGAAGTCTGACTTAGCTCTGAATCGCTGCTTTTTCACAGGGTAGGGTGGTCAGCCCTGCACACAACGCGTTCTACAGCCCAAGTCATTAGACCTGGCTCCTACGCTTTAAAGTGGATTCCTGAACCGCTGCAAACATCCATAAGGCACTGCCGGCCAAATTCTCGAACCTAAAAATTTCAGGCATCGAGCGCAGCTAAGTTATGATAAACCAATAAGTTATATGAGTAACATAAAGCTACAATATTTAAAGGCAGATTCCGGTCTGTTACTTTGTGTATTGTATTTTATAAAACAGCATTAGAAATTTGGCAAATTAAGTCGCTAAGTCTCTCCGGATACGAACCACCCAAGTGAGAGAATTCTTTCCAAATTACAGTGGAAATTATGTCAACTCTCTGAAGGCGTCAGAAAAGTCACTTCTGGGCACAAACACTTTAAGTTAGCGTAAGTGTCTCACTCATTGTACAAATATATCAGTCATTTCTTGAATTGTTTTAGATGAATATTACAACGAAATAATGATAACACAACCCCCAACTATTTATTGGAATTTTTCTTTGAATTAGAATTTATATTTTAATGTTTCTCAAATCACAATCAAAATAAAATAGAATTTTTCAAGATACTACTGTGCTCAAAAAGTAAGACCAATTATTTTTTTTCAAAAACTCTTTGATTTCATTCTTCTTCCAAATTTATTTCATCGCCTTTCAAAGTAATCCCCTCCGGACACAATGCACTTATGCTACACGCACAAAAAGCGCGAGAAAAGGCAAGCGGCGATTGACATTGAATCTCTTCAATCGACTTAAAACGGTGTCACCAGGAAAAAGTCACGAAGAATCAATGCAGTGTGAGCTGGCGCATACAGTGTTTTCGGTACCAAAACTCGAGATTTGACTCACGTTTGAGGGTCAAAAGCTGCAATTGAAATCGGATCTATTTTGAAATTCCAACATCATCAGCAAGGTCTCTAATTGTAAATCGACGGTTTGCAAGCAACAAATCTTTAATTTTTGTGGACGTGAGCTTCGTCGGTTGAGGTTGGTGGTCGACAGAGTGGCTCTTCGCCTTCAACGCGTTCTCTGCTTTCTCTGAACTGTTTATTTTTGCTACTTCTAAACATTTCTTTCCGATAAAGGAATGCTCACCGAATGCCGTCTGCAACATTCTCTATGCGTTTCTGCAAACAAAATTTGAATGCAAGTTCTTTGCTCAATTAATTCAGATATTTCGAAAAATCGCCGGAATCAGTTTTAGCGTCTCCTAAAAGCCAAGCGTAACTCAAACACTAATGAATATTTTGACGTCAAATTTCTCCTTCACCGATGCCGAGTGACCGCGCCGGCAATCAAAAAGGAAAAAAATGAAATCTCCATGAGCCCCCGAGAAATTTTTAATTAAAAATTGGTCTTACTTTTTGGACTCGTAGCTATCAAGTTATTCTCTCTGCTTCTAAGAATATAACTGATTCTCTTGAAAAATTTCATAACCATGCCTTTCCAGTCTTATTACTGGCGCCGTGAAATTCAGATTGATTACATGTTGTGTGTACAAATAATAATAAACCTCTTAGTTTAATTATTAAAGAATGTACCCTGTTGTTATGGGAGATACTAATTATGAGCTTCCCTGATGTATGTCCTTTTGGGATAACGTCTCTGAGCGTAACAAACTGAGCGCAATTTTAAAGACTCAGAGAGGCTTTGTATAGATTGCTGATTTTGATTTATCGTTTTGGCAGCATCTGATTTTGAAGCTTAACAGCTTTCGGCCTCATAACCCAACGAGCCAGGGCCTTTTCTGTCCTCCACCGTGTATTATTAAAAGCGGAGGACAATGATAAAAATCTAAAATGAGTGTCATATGAAACTATAGATATTCTGAAACCCATCTCACATTGGTTTATACGGATGGCTCTAGAACAAGTGATTATGTTAACACGGAAAGCAGATGCTCATTGCGAGTTGTTCCTAGTCTCCCCTGTTTGTGTTCTCGTGTCAGCTTTCGATAGTGAAATCTCTACTATACGTTTGGCTCTTAATCAACTACAGAGCCTATCAGAGGGTTTCTCTAAGGTGGTGCTTCTATCAGATTCGAGAGCAGTTCTTCAGGTACTATATACTTCCCTATGTTCCTCTTGATACACAAAGACATTGAATGCTTGAAACAGCTACAAGCCCAGGGGTCGATTCTATTCATGATATTCTTTAAAGTGGCCTAGAGAGAAAAATCAGTTGTAAGGTATTGCTACAGGCTTTCTTCTGAACACGATTGTCTCCGCAAGCACTTAACAGAAAACCTCCTGACCCTCTTTGTCTCCTGTGGGAAAACCACAGAAAGAAATGGATATTCCTCACCTTGCTTCCTGATCTGCACTACCTCTTGTTTTTTTAATGAAAACGTTGCTTGGTTGGATTGCCAGACTTAAGTGACGGATTAACTGATGTCAT
>BPLR01019072.1:0-44774 GCA_021605095.1 Caerostris extrusa | reverse complement strand
GTCTACGTCTCGATTTAGCGTCTTATATGACTGTAGAGCGTCGGGCATATTACTGACAACCCTTTCCCGTGAAAAGAAAATGTTTCCTGTCCAGAAATCTGCCAGAGGGCAGACATTCATGGCCCATCATGGGGCTTTTGCGCCACTGATGATATATAATTAAATTTTTGAAAAAAGATTATTGAGAGCATGTAAGAAATTGAAATTCCTTGCACTTCTTAGAATTACTTTACCATATCTCATAAAAGATATTATTATTAACATATAAATAAAAATATTCTACATGACCAAATGTATTACATGATAACCAACTAACTTCCTATCGCTACAACCCATGGTGTGTCAAGGCCATCTACATATTGCCAGATTTGGAGACAGGAGATGGTTACTTTTACGGAGAAGTAGCATTAAAACCAATAATCATATTTAGACCGGGACCTAAGGTGGATTCCGAAAGACTGCAAACATCCATAGCAACTGCGGGACTCGAGACCGATATATGTAGCACCAAGAGACAAAGAGATAGCCACTCGTCGATCAGGGCGCTATGTATTACATGCATCATTCCAAATTATTTGAATTTTCCTTAAATATTAGCACCCTAAAAAAAAAAAAAAGCTAACATTTAAAATATGTTGTTGTTGTTGCTTATCCCCTTGATTTAGAATCTAAACCAAGTCCAGTAAATCATGCTGCATCAATAGATCGTAAACTGTCCTCCCCCTCATTCAACAGTTGCCTCACAGAGGCACCAATACAATCGATGAGATGAGAGGGGAGACGCGATGGCCGAACAATGACAAAGGGTATATGTCTTCTCGACTTCAATATCTGCCAATCCCTGCTTCGATATTAAACCCAAAGGGCTATCCTTTTTAATCTTTGGTTATTCGTCCAGTTCGATAAAAGGTTAGATGATCTGTTATAAGGCTTAAAACTCTTTAGCTTTGCAAAACGTACTTCGCCATATTTATTTCTCTTCTCAAGGAGAGGGGCTGAAGATCAGCCTCATAACAAGCAATATCATTGGGACAACTGTGCCTGAGACCAGTAATAATTCTGGCAGCACTAAATTGTATTCTCTCTAGTTTTTTTAGGTTAGTATTTTGCAGCAACTTGATAGATCTGGTAGCCATATTCAAGGATTGGCCTTATAAGAGCAGTATAAGTGATCTTGAGTGTGCCTGCATCCGGCTCCCCAATCTCTTCCAGAAATGTATTTTAGTAGTTGAAGCCTTTTCCTACCCTTCTCACAGAGTCTGTTAAAGTGTTTACTACAGTTAACTTCAGTATCTAGAGTAAACCCTAGATAGGTAGGAGTTTTTAGTAGATTCTAGTAATTGTCCCTTTAAAAAATTTTTGGCTGATAGTTGAACAAGTGTCTGTTAGTTGTGAAGAGGCTATAGATTTGGTTGTGTTAAAAGCCAATTTATGCTCATCTGCAAAGTGTTGAATTTTCTCCAAGGTGTCGTTGAGTGTATTTTTCTAGTTTAGTTAAATCCGAATTGTGGTCCCAAACGATAATGTCATTAGCAAAGATGCCTATTTGACAAGGGGAGACAACTCTCGATACCAGTCAAAAAATATAATGAAAAAGAAGGTGGGGCTCAAACTGAACCTATGGGATTCCTTGATATGTTTTTAAAAATTTCGGACAAGCTGTTCTGATATCTCACTCGAAAAGATTCATTGTTTTTCATAAAATTTAAAATATAAAACAGAGATTAAAAGATTTTATTTAATTTTAAGGATAATTTCTTACATGAATTATAATACGTAAAAATGTAGTATAAAAAGGCTTAAAGTTGTTAATTTTAAAAATCTGTTTTAAAAATCTATTTTTAATACTTAAGTTAAAGTCAATAAATATATCATTTACTTATAAACGTTTAATTCAATTACTCCTCATTACTTTAAAATCAGTGAGCTTTTAATATATTTGAATAATAAATGCATTAATTCAAAGAATATTTTTCCCATATAATTTTTTTTTATTTCCGTCAATTGAAATTTTTTTTTAAAAATTAATGAATAGTGTTAAAATATTTTTACATAAAAGAATTACGGGACCAAATAACTAACTTCAGTGTGCATATTAAATGTATTTTTACACTAAAATTAATTCGATGTATTCAAAAAATTTTTTGCAAATGTTTTCTATAATATAAATGTTAAAAATTATTTACTTGTGCAATGATTATTTAATGAAATTGCTTTTTTTTTTACATAACATTCTGATAAAAATTATATATATTCCAATGCTTACAAAAAACACTTGAACGTTTGTATTATTCTTTTACCAAACCAAATCTGATATCACATTATTTTTTAAAAAAATCCAAAACTATTTTTAAATCGCTTTTTAATCAAAAAAGTTAAAAATACACCTATATTTATCATAATTAAATTTTGTTTTCTTAAAAAAAATGCTAAAATTTCGAATGAGAATTCAATTTTTTTCTTTCTTATTTTTCACATTTCAGAAAAAGAAAAAGAAAAAAAATGTGCAATGCAGAAAATGATTTGCAAAACTAAAAGTTTAAAAAAAAAATATTTCAGATTTTTTTTTTTTGATTCATAAAAAGCATTTTTTTTTTGATGAAAGTTTTTCAATAAAACAGCTACGTAGAATGTTTTTTTTCTTCACCTTCTCCAAACTTAATTCAACTGTAAGCTATAATTAAAGTATAGGTTTTATCTTCTGTACAATAAAAAAAAAACTGTTTTCTACTCTACAATTTGCTTTTCTAAGATCTGAAGCCGCTTTAAAAACAATTTAGAAGTAGAAGAAGGAGACCTTATATACAATTTAACTTCCTTTTCAAATGAGTTTTCAGCTACAGACCAATCAGCGGAAGAAAAATAGACTTTTTTTTTCTTCTTTCGGCTCTATGGTAACCGAAGTAAATCTTAATTGTTTTCTCACCGTGGCTGTGGCATAGCACCAAATTGAATCTCAAACCACCCAGAATTGTTTTCCAACAAGTCCAATAAAAATGAAAAACAAAGTGTGAAATTGAATTGCAGCTTCAAGTTGCAATGATGGCTGTGCTATCTTTTTTCCTTTATAGAGATCAAATAAAATTGCCTATATGAAAGAAAAAATATAAAAAAATATTGTCTTCGTCTAAAACAATGTTTAAATGTTATAATAAGGTTGCAACAAATACTAGTACTTGGTATGATATTCAAATAATTAGTAAATATTATTGAATAAAAATAATAATATCATCGTAATAGTTGGTATTATACTAGTAATAACAAAGTAAATGCTAGTAGTTAGTTTGATATTCAAATAATCAGTAAATATTATTGAATATCATATCATCATAATATCATCAAAATAATTGGTATTTTACTAAAAACAAGTAAAATACTAGTATGATATTCAAATACAGTAAATATTGTAATATCATATCATCATAATATCATCATAATAATTGGTATTTTACTAGTAAAAACAAGGTATACTATTAATGATATATTCAAAATACTAGTAAATATTATTGAATATCATATCATCATAATATCATCATAATAATTGGTATTTTACTAGTAAAAACAAGTAAATACTATTAATGTGTATGATATTCAAATAATCAGTAAATATTATTGAATATCATATCATCATAATATCATCATAATAATTGGTATTTTACTAGTAAAAACAAGTAAATACTATTAATGTATGATATTCAAATAATTAGTAAATATTATTCAATATCATACCATCCCTAATTAATCGGTATTATACTAGTAATAACAAGTAAATACTAGTAATTTGTATGATATTCAAAAAATTTTCGTACATTGTTACATATGTAAAATTTTTTTTTTTAATTCAGTATGTGAATACAAGAAAATTACCAAAACAAAAAACAATATAATAATATTATGAGAATTATAATTATTATGACTGAATTACATTAAACATTTAATAAAATACAAATAAAATTTAAGTAGTATACGATGTATATGTAGTGAGTAGATGAATTATAAATCCATGATTATTAATTTCAAGAAATTTTACACTAATTACAATTATTTAATTCATTAAATACTTTTATATAATTATTTAATTCATTCATTTAAATTTAATTAAAAATGTTTAATACTTAAATTATAATTCAATATATAATAATTTCTTATTAAATACAAAAATTTCGTTACATAAATAATATAGGAACATCATTGCAAAATAAAATCAATAAGGGCTATTATAAAGGATATTATATTAATAAAGGGTTATTGTTTTAAATATAATGAAGAAGACTTTTTTTTGTACTTGAGAGGCAAAAGACATTGTTGCATTAAAATATTATTGATAATAATGAAAAAGAGAATTATTTGTATCAAAAATAAGAGCAATTTATGATTTAAATTTTATTAAGTTGAAATTACAAGTAATACGAGGCTATTAATCAATATTTGTATAATTTTTATACAGAAGATATTCTTCAAACAAATCTGAGATATGACATTTTAAATTTTACTTCATAATTATTTATAGAATATTTTGACTATCGTACAAATATGTAACGCAATTAAAGTATTTGTTATTGCCGTTTAATGAAGATGCGTTGCATTACGTTAAAATACATTGACTTGGTATTTTTTTTTTTTTAGATTGCGCTGACTTAAAGTAAAAAAAATTGTAAACAGATATTAAAAGTAAACTGTAAATATTGATCTGTTTAAGAATTAGGCAAAGTAAAAACTTTTACTTTTTTTTTTTTTGCAGAATATATACAGAATATATAAAAAGATATGATATTATAATTTGGTTTTTGAGATTTCCATAAAAAATCAAAATGATCTTATGAAGAAAAAGTCGTTAGCACATAATTTAATACCGAAATCAAAATTATAAATTTCAATAAAATTGCGATGAAAAGAATGGATTGTACTGGAAGAATGCAAACAATAAAAATAAATAATGCCACAAAAACTGGCGTTATATTTACAAAAATCTATTATTTGTTTTTTTATCATTCTTTTTTTCTCAAAAAAAAATGCTAAATAAGCCGAATTTAGTAGTAATTTTCAGAATGAAAGGCATGAAATTACGTATATATTCTATATTTGTTTTAGTGGAAACATACTTTTCTAGTTTGGAACTAGCATAGTTTACAAAAATTATATAATACATATCATTTGTTTGTTTATTCATGTAATTTATTCAAAATCGATATTATAATAAATTGGAAAAAATTATCTGTAAATAGCTTTTCACTATTATAACATTATAGTGATGTAGAATTTATGTAATTTCATTTCAAGTCCTTCTAGAATCTATATCGTTATAGTGTGAAACAATGGCTTTTTATTTAAATAGTTGTTTGTCATGAAACTTTTTAAGGCATTTGAATATAATATAATATAATATATATGTGCATACTACTACATATACCTATTACTACACTACTACTATATATACTAACCTTATGGAATACCTGCGTGTCGAAATGATTTGAAACTTTAAATTTATGAGATGGTAACGAATTTACTTGTATAAAAAGAAATAGAAAAAAAAAATAAATGAAAATAAACCTTCTGAACTACTATTTTTCAACGTCAGAAAATAAATTGTCAGAACCACAACTGCAAACGAAATCTATTTTGTGCCGTCTCATTTCCTGAACTGACCCTCTTCAAACGCTATTCTAAATAACCAATGGCTTTTCTTCGCCTGCCCCCTTTTTTTCCCTTACAACGATTGTTTTTCTCCTTCTAACCTTTGAACTGGGCGCAGTTTAATTCAAAAACCGATCTTCAAACACACTCGACCGTTAGGAAAACAGTTACAGTTACAGTGTTATTATTTTGAGCGCGCACGAAGAAGATATATTGGGGCTGAATTGCTTCCTGATATTTTGACCAGCGTAAACCTCAACCATGAGAATGCATTAACCTGAAACACTGTAAGAAGAAGAAGAAGGAAAAAAAATACTATTAAATTGTTAACACAAAAAAAAAAAGGAGCCATTTTTTTTTTTTTTTTTTTTCGTTCTAAAGAGTGAAATCGTGTGGCCAGATCCGGAACAAGCACAGCTTATTGTACCGCGACCTTGAAAGCCATGACCTCGAAATGTAGGAAATGATATTTAGCAAAACCACATTTTCATATCTACCTTGGTACTTTAATCGTTTATTTGCCGGCGGGGTTTCTTCTTTTTTTTATCAAATATAGTTTGCGACCAGAGACTTTTAATTTCAGTTTCTTTATTAAAAAAACAACACGAGAAAAAGACTTTCATGTTTAGAATTGTCACACTGTTCGGGTTCTATAAATAAACTGTCAAAGTAATGAACTGTTAAACAGGATCGCTGAATTGGAATAAAAGGTTGCAGTGTGTAACGGGCAGTATTGTGATACGAAAAGACACGGTTGAGAAAATGTAACAGTTATTTAACTTAAGAAAATTTAATTTCTTTTCTTTAAAATATGCAGCTATTTTTTTAAATCCTTATTAATTATTTTAGTTAAGCATATCATTCATAGCTGCATGTTATGAAATGGCCATTATAATTATCTTACTTATAGGAAAAATTAAGTTAAAAAAAATAAGAACTTTTTCTTTCCCTTCTACTATTTCGTGGTTTAGGAAACGTATAGACAAACGCCAAGTTTTATATATAATATTACTTTAAGTATACTCTTTAATAACAAAACAGCTATAAATTTTATTTACCAATTTTTTTTCGCATTATTACATTATTTAATGGATTACATTTTTGAATATGTTTGTAAGTTTTTCTTCTTACTTTGAGATTTTGATTTAACATTTGGAAAAAGAAATTTGGTTATTTTAATAATTTTGATTACAAACATAATAATCAGGAAATACTATAAAAAAAAATCTTCGCTTTAGGAATAATGTACCCTCTAGTTATTAAGAAAAGTACTATTCAGCTATTAAAAAATACAACGTTTGATCACTTTCTTTCTAGGAAAATAAATCCTTTTCACGTGATCTCACTCTAATCTATCACACCTCACCCCAATACCTAGGGCTATGTGTTTCCCTACCAGTTAGAAATTTGAGGGTGCACCTTTGCAAAAACCTTTGTCCTCCTGCCTGATAGCTGCACACATTGCCACTGGACCACCAGCCGGGCACGCTTGATTACTAAGGAATATACTATGCACTGTTCAACAACTTAAGGAATGTGCCGTCTAGTTATTAAGAAAAGTACCGTTTAGTTATCAAATAAAGTACCTTTAGTTAAAGAGAATACCACTTATACTTTACACAATGTACCGTTTAGTTATCAAATAAAGTACCTTTAGTTAAAGAGAATACCACTTATACTTTACACAATGTACCGTTTAGTCAATAAACATTGAACCATTTTGTCTTCATGGAATGTAACGTTTAGTTATTAAAGATTGTAAGGTTTAGTGATTATAGAATGCATTTTGTCATTGTGAAATCTACTGTTTTTTCATTATTGAATTAACGTTTAGTTATTAAAGATTGCAACGTTTCGTCATGAGTCCCGGGGGTACCATGGATGATTGTAGTGGTTCGGAATCCGTAGGTCTCGGTCTATTATAACTGTAGAGCATTGTGCGTAGGACTGACAACCCTACACGTAAAAAGAAAACATCTCGTGTCACAAAATCAGCCAGTAGATAGAAGGACTTGGCCCTCCATGGGGCTGTTGCACCAAGAAAAATTTTTGTCTATTACAGATTTTGTTTTTGTCATTATGAAATGTAATGTTTTGTCATCATGTAATGTATAGTTTAGTTAATAAGGAAAGTGCCGTTTAGTCTAGAATAGATTTTTGTTCCCTCTAGAGCTGGTCAATTCTCTTAAAATTTATGAATCTATTGAACTTTTATAAATTAAATTATTTAATAAAATCCAGAGTCTTCTAAAAGGTGAACAATTGGGTTAATTTGACTAATAGCTTATTAATAAAATTAGAAGTTATGAGAGAATATTATTCAAAAAAAGTAATTTCTGGAATACTTGAGAAAAATATGGGGAACTCCAGGCCTCCTCTGATTAAAAAGCTAGATTTACAAAATAGAAAATTCAATTAAATAAAGCATTCAATTAAAATTTAATCAATTAGCTTATCAGCTATCAGTTTGATTAAATCACAACAAATAATTTTAATTATTTTTTTAAATAATATGTCTCACCTGAACACTTATTATTAAAAATTCCATTTATTCAAGTGCTTTTCATTTTATTAGATTAATTTAATACAAGAATAAAAAGATCAGTAAGAACAAAACTTGTATCGAAACTTTTTCGACAAATAAGCTCGTAATGCGAAAACGCCTATGATGATTTGTATCAGCAAGCATCAATGCACTAATGCATTTGACAAGCACTAATTGAGCAATTTGTAGAACTAATGCATTAAACAGGACATTCTCTTGATTTGTAGGATAAATAAAGCCAAGCGAGGGTAATTTGGCAACTTGCCTAGAATTTCCGAAATGTTTTTGGCCCAATTTTAGTTTTTCAGTTTTCTTATGATCGTTCTTAACGATTTCTTTTTTTTGCTTAATAGCGAAATTTGGCGAGATAAAAATAAAAAAGTGCTTGGCGTTTTTAAGGATTTAGGTATTAATTTTAAGATTATTATTAGTATTTCGAAAGTACATCTGAATTGTCACAAAAAATTAAATAAATGAAAAATCGCATAAAGAGAGAAAAAAAAATAAAGTTAGCTTAAAGAGAAAATAAAATTGTTATTAGAAGATTATATATTAGAATACTTAATAACGGCAGTGGAAAAAGCGGGATCTTAAATATTATTAATGGACAATTAGTCCTCATCTGTGAAAACACTTTTATTTGCTCTGCAAGTATTTTTTTTCTACAGTAAGTTGACATTAACTTTTATTATTCAAAGATTAAAAAGAGAAATTAAAAATCACCTACAAAGCAATTAGAATATATTTAAATATATAGAGAGAGAAGAGAAATTATTATTTAAATATATATAGAGAGAGATCTTGAAAAAGATTGTTATGAATTAAGACTCTTTACCATTTTATTAATTATCAGTGTTTTTATGAATTGAGATATTCATTAAGATATAAATTGATTAAATATGTAAAATAAAAAAAAAAAATTAAAACACAATTAATTAATTACAAAAATTACAAAATTTTAATATATTATTACAATATATAACAAAAAATTAATAATATAAAAAAATTAAGATATTTAAAATATTTTGAAACTCTACCTTTAAACTGGGACATGATGGCCGAGTGGCCTAGCACTCTGGCTCTCGGTACCGCAGGTTTCGAATTCGAGTCCCGGCGGTGCCATGGATGTTTGCAATGGTTCGAAATCCATTTTAAACCGTAGGTCTTGGTCTAATATGATCGTAACGTGATTGTTACTCCACATCCGTAGCTTATCTTCAACCTGCACGCACCTCCTGGGTAGTGCTAAATGAGTAGCAGGTGCAGTCCTTGCTTATGGCATATAAAGATCACGTTCCATGTATTTGCCAGTTGCATTAGAAAAAAAAACTCATTTAAACTACAAAGGATTAATTAATTCTATATTTTTAACATATCGTTCTGCAGATTCTTAACTTATAAAAACACTATATATGGCATAACATTATTTGAAAATATGTTTCTAATTGTTCTAAACTAGGATTTTCCATATTTATGATGGCTGGGAAAAAAATCTCAAAAATTATCTAACATGCATTTATATTTCGTTTATTTATAATGAAAAAATGTTATTTATAAAAAGAAAATTAAAAAAAAAAAATGACGTGCGATGTTACTTTAATTTAATAAATGTTACAGTATTTGGTACGATTTTGTTGAAGGTAACTAAGAGCAAAAGTAATTAGTCAAATGGCTTTTATTTATCGATTTTTTTAATCGTAGATAAAAATGGTTTGTTTTCATAAATTTGTTTTGATCCAAACCGGTTTGAACGTTTTAATAAATTATTTAGCGGTAACCACATCTACTTTATTAGTTAAATTTTAAAACGGAGGCACTTTTTGTGCAATAAATATCGTAGAGATAAAAAAAATTCAGTAAACAGGGAACCTGCATTCTAAAACGTTTTTGACAAATGATCTGATCTTCTAAACTGTGATTAAAAAGAAAACATTGAGTATAATATTTTCCTGTTGCTTTAATGTGTACTTTTTTATTAAACGTAAGCTAGATCATAAGTCATGTTTTTAATCGTTATTAAATCTGAAAATCTTTCAAAAGAATTACGAATTGTTTTTTTAAGTAAAATAGATATATTATGTTTTTAAACATATAGGCATATGAATTATGTTTTATAAATAGAGAATGCGACTAGCTCTTTGGCGCTCGGTGCCAGAGGTTTCAGGTTCTGTTTCTGGAGGTCTCATGGATGTTTGAGTGGTTCGAAATACATTTTAAACCGTAGGTCCCGGTATAATATGACTACAGAGCGTTGATGGTTGGCCTGATATCCCTACAGCATAAAAGAAAACATCTTCTATCTCGAAATCTGCTAGTAGGCCAATGGTCTTGGCCGACCATGGAGCTGTGTGCTCCAATGAAGAAGAAGAAGAAGAAGAAATAGACATATCTTAGCCTCTTGCTCTTCATGATTCGCAGTCTATTGTAAGAGTTAATGTTTTTACTATTTCTTTTATGAAAATCTGATACATATATATCGGCACATCTTAATATTTTTTGCCAATACGTTTGCAAAAAATCACCCCTATAAACAGCATCTAGAGTAACTACTATGTTTAGTACTTACTTCCTATCCTCTTCGAATCCAACGGAAAGACATTCTTGTTGCTAAATTATAATACTAATTCCCGGAAATCTTTTTATAACGTATTCTTTTTTTTATTTTATAATTTCACATGAGTTTTTTTGGTTCTGCTTCATGTATAGGGTCCCCAATCGAATATACTGAGTACTAAAATTAACACACTATTTACGCTACAGAAACTAAATCAAAATAAACTAAAAAGACTAAATAAATAAAAAAAAAAATATTTATAAAATCTTCTTTTCTAAATATGTAAATTTCACATACTGTGGTTGGTCTCAACTGTATAGGGAATAATCAATGAAAATTTGTGATGAAAATGAAAATTTATAAAATTCACAAATCATGAATTTGTGAATTTTATAAAAAAAAGACATAAATACTAATTTTACTTTTCATAATAAATATAATATTATTGTTCCATTGCTTTATCCTTTATTGTTTGTTATTTTGAAATTATCATTTATATTTATTTAAAATGAAAGCTTCCATTTATTCAAAATGTAATTCTATGATTTTTTTTTTTTTTTATTTTCCATTTATTCTATGATTTTTTTTTTTTTTTTTTTTTTTAATTTTCATTTAAATTTTCCATTTATTCTTTATGTTTACATATTTTTGTGTTTCAACTATATAGTGAATCGTCAATGTAAAATTTTATAAATTTATGAATTGTATAAGAAAAATATAAATAATAATTTTAATTTTCATATCAAATATAACAATATTGTTTTATCTTTTATTGTTTATTATTTTGAAATTATTATTTCCATTTCTTTAAAAGAAATTCTCAAAATAAAATTATTTTCTTTTTCTTCAATTTTTTTGTTTGCTCATGATAACGTTGTTGTTGTTCTAAATTGCTTTTATTTATTATATTATTCAAAAATGAAGTTCCTGTAAGTATTTTTTATAAAATTAATTTTACGCTCATCTACAATTATAGAATTTTGTTGCTATAATCAAAATAGAGGTTGTTATAAATAATATTAATTCTTCTATGAAAAAGCCAATCATGTAACATACTACGTAACATACTTTTCCAATAAGGACAGTAAATGCCGAAATGTTAGAATATATGTCATTTGATCTGTTTCAATTAATTAATATTTAACGAATCGGTTATAACATTACAACAACAAAGATATTTTGTTTCGTATCATTGGATGTTTCGTATCATAAAAGTATCATTGGATTGCCAATTAACGTCTAAGATTAAAATGTTCAAAACTTTTTATAATTACAAAGCAGACGATCATCTCATATCTTTAAACATAGTAAGATCACGAATATACATTTCAAAATATTAAATATAGTTTCCATAAAATATTTACATATCATTAAAAATAAATAAAATCATATATCCATAATTTAAAATACAATAAAATAAAAGAAATAGCATATAAATAAATGAATAAAATAAATAATTGCAATCAAGTTGTCAGTCATCAGTAAACTTTGTGTGTTACTATTTCGTTACGCATTTTACCGTACAAATCGCAGAAAAGCACAACTCTTTATTACACATGAAAGTTAACAGTTAAAAAATAATTAAAAGTTTAATATCAGAAGTGAAACATTTATTTTGAATTAGATATAAAACGATTTCTTAAATCGATTATTGTTATGCAAATTATTATTCAGTGATTTGCTTGTAATAATAATTTATGTCCTTTTTATTCAAATTTAATTTTATTTACATATAATATTCCGTTAAAAATAATTTAGTTGCAAGGCAGATAATTTGCATAATTTTATAACATTACCCGTAATGTATATGTACATAAAAAGCATAATGAATAAAAGATGCTAAATAATTTCCTCAAGACTGCAGAAAATATATGCCAATTCATATTTAAATTAAGTAAAGGAAAAATAATGAAAGGAAAATAATAATAAAAAAAAAAAACCTACGCATGGAGGTATAACGAAATTCTTTATTGTTGGCGACCCATACAACTCTAGTTTGCCCCTATTCTAGCTTCAGGGTATCATCAAACCAATAAAAGTTGTACCGTTACAAAACGTGAAAAAGGAAAAGATATTTTTTCTTCGTCTCGATTTGAATATAGTAGCATTTTTAATCACATTTGATGGACATTTGATTTGGCAATGGTCACAAGTTCTTCGACCTCGTTGCCAATTCATTTTGACTAAATTTACTGTTTTCTTCCTCGAAAAAACATTTTTTTTTTCTTAACTGTAAGGCATTCACTATTTCCCTACTCATTAAGTTGAGGGAATGTTATTTAAAAGTATCTCGATATCTTTTAATTGGTCTATCAGGAAATTATGAAAAGGAGATAGAGTTAGCTTCCGCGTTATTTTATTTTATTTTTTTTTGTACCGATTTGTAATAAAAGTAAGCTATTTGACAGTTAAATTATTGATTGTAAATTAAAAACTAATTTATCAGTGCAATAAGAGGTCATCTTTTGTGATTTTTTTTACTTTCCTATTTCTGTTGACCACATTCCGAAATTGAATATTTTTTTGACTTTTCTACATTAATAAAGTGCTTTTTTTTTTTCCAGCTACGTTTAATTGAATACCGGTGAGAATATATAAAAATAAGAGTTCAATTCTGAGCAAAATATGAGCATTTTTATGAATTCAGAATATTTTCGTACAGTAAAATTTTAATTAAGAAGCAATAAACTGGTTTGCCCGACTCGTAGCTCAGTGCGCTGCTGGCGAGTATTATGACCGAAGTGCAATCCGCTGGCGGCTTTGTTGTAGACATTGTTTCAAAAAACGATGAGATGATATTCAGCATCTTATCCCGTTAGTCTGAATACCTGGGTCGAATTTTCTACCATAAGGTACGCACGGCCTGATGCCAATTGGCTAGCACTCTAGCCTTGGTATCACAGGCTTCAGGTTCGGTTTCAGGGAGGTTTGTTAGTGGTTTGGAATCCACGTTAAACTGTAGGTCCCGATCTAATTATGGGACAAGATGACAGTAGAGCGACAAACTAAACCCATAAGGTACGCAATTGCGGGGTACGTGCCCCTAAAAGTCATCCGGGTAGGCACTGCCCTTCTTCTTTAGCGATATGGTGTCAAGTCACACTTCTATTTATGGGTATTCCATCACAACAGAAGCTGTCCCTTTCCCTCCATCTATGAGTAAATACTCATTTGATCTCCATTCATGAGTAGATACTCATGGGGTGTCTGTTCCGCACTGCAGGACACTGAGCATTAAACACAAAATATAAACTGGATGACGAAAAAAAAAAATTAAAGAAAAAAAAAATCAGAAAATTACGATTGGATAATTTTTAATCACTGAAATTTAATAAAATTTGACAAAAAATTATTGATATAGAGCTAAAATAAGGCAAAGAATAAATAATATTCTTATTTTTGGTCCTATATACAAAAGGAAAACGTTAAAAGAGTTTTCAATATGTGATTATGGACTCTGATATATCTAACAGCTATACAATCACAACAGCTTTGATGCAGTATCAGAATGACGGTATTTATTAACTCAGTTGGCAATAAAGCCCACTGACATGTCATGGAAGTATAAATCCTTTAAGTGGTGAATGATTGCAAGCTACGAGTATGACTGCAGAATACGTCTGTCTAAAGCATCCCAAACATGCTCAATCATATAAAAACATGAAAAAAATACATAAATAAATATGCATAGAAGTAATTTAATTACTAATTAATAGTTTTTGTCTAATAGTTACAATTTTCACCAAGGTTACTCCAAATAAGATTTAATATTAAGAATTAGCCTCATTGTAAAAATATGCAAAAACTCACCAATATGTATAAAAAAAATATTAGTTTGTTTTGAAGAGGTCTGCAAAAGACAATTTTGTTAAATGTTTGATTTTAACAAGTATTCATCGTCAAAAAAGTCTGTATACTATCTTATTTTTAAAAATGCATTGTTTTCATGTTTTCAGAAAACTATCTGATAAATTATCCATCTGCAAAATTTTTAAAAATGCATTTATAAAACATCTGATAAATATCCATCTAAAATTGAAAAATGCAATAAATAAATATTCAAGAATGTAAATGCCTCATTTATTATTTGTAATACAATAAATGTAAGTGTTGATTCAAGAAAATATAACTGCAAAACTATCAAAATCATTTAAAACATCAAAATATTATTCAAGGGCTATAAAATATCATTGAAAGGAAATAAAATGCGACGTGCACTTAGAAAAATTTAATAACATTATATTTTATTTAAGAATGGAGCATTCATAAGAAGTAAAAAAATTAAATTAATTTAGTTTAATTCATAAAAGAACTTATTAATTAAGAATATCTGAAGAGCTGCTTGACACAGAAAATTCTATTTTTCGCTTCAATAATCTTTTTAATAAATGTAACGATCGTATATGATAAAATATTTATCACAAAGTATAATTGTAAAAGTAGTTATAGACGGGAATTAATGCTTTCAACTTAAGTAGTAATTAAAACAGAATTATCTTTAGTTAATATAACCCAAATGGTTAATTACATAAAATTAAGTAATTGATATATGAACAAACATGAAGAATTTTATGACTTTGAATTACTTTCAAAAATAAAAAAAAATATTTTCATTAAAAAAGGTAATTAATTCCTATTTAATAAAATTGATTTTAAAAAGCTTGCCGTAATAAATTTACTATATGGAGAATAGTAAGATATCAGACTCGCTTGACTATCGTGCTGGAAGTCTCAGGTTTGAAACCACTTGCTATAACTGATTTAGAGAAGACTCGATGGAGTTTGTGATAACATTCTATAAGCGTCTCGCATTGGTATTATGCCTGCCCAATGGAAGTGTTTTAGGTTTCTCTTATACGATACGGAAAAGCAAAAATACCTAAAAGAAGTCCTAAAATACCCACCCTGAAGACAATGCCTTAACTTTATCAGCAGTTGTAAGCTATGCGTGGTTTTCTTAAATAGAAAAAAAGAGGCCCACTGATGTAGGAAAAAAAAACCAATGAAGTGGTTTTGTTAATATAAAAAAAATTGCAATAAAAATAGATATGATAAGAATACAAAACTTCTTTATCTGAACAAAACCATGATTTTTGCACTTAAGAAAAACTTTAAATTATATTTTATTGACTTTAAAAAACCAAATTCTTTAAATACTTTCTATACCGAGGCCTTTAAAATATTTGCAGAAAACTTAAATTGACCGAAGAACAACAACAGCAATACGAGTAACTCGATGGAAACACGTAGCTCACGAGAATTCTCAATCAAGCCAACGACCAAGAAGACATTCCGCCGCGTGGACAAGCGCACGTTTGTATCTAAACGAAAAGGAATAAATTGCAAGTACAAGAAAGCAAACAAGAAAAATATTCGAAGCAAGCAAACAAACAAACGGAAGTTTTTCGGAAAAGGAAGAAAACATTTCAATCTTTCAAAACAAACGGCTTGCATTTTTGGGAAAACTTTCCAATTCCATTTCAGTGCCAAACGGGTCAACTGCTTGTTTTGTTCTTGGGGAAATCTTTTCCTCGTCTTTAGGATGATTAGAAGATGAGAAAGAATCGAGATCAGTTTCACATAAATTTATATTCTTTGTCCAGACAGTTTGTAATTTCATTAAATGGAAAGGATCTTGATGTTTTAGTTTGTCCGGTTGGGAGGTGAATCCTTCCGCCAATATCGGTAATCAAATCATATTTGAAACGAGAATGTCTAGATGCATGTCAAATAGGAAGACTGATGCAAACAAATTGGTTTGTTAAATCCTTTGTATTAGAGATTATACTATATTTTATTTTCCTTACTTTTTGGTTGATTATAATATATTTTATTTTCCTTACTTATTAATTGATTATAATACTTTTTAATAGATATAATACTTTTGATAGATTGATTAGAATACTTTTTAATAGATATAATACTTTTGATAAATTGATTAGAATACTTTTTAATAGATATAATACTTTTTAATAGATATAATACTTTTGATTGATGGATTAGAATACTTTTTTAAATCCTAATTTTAAGCCTACAACCCTACCCAGTAAAAAGAAAACATTTCCTGTTTCAAAATCCGCCATTAGTCAGACGACCTCGGCCCACCACGGGTTGTTGCGCCAACGAAGACAAAGAATCATAATTCTCTCGGAACATTTATTCGAATAAAAATATATGTATTTCCAGTGGCTTATTTTAAGGTAGTACTTGATATCAGATCATTCACCGCTGATTAATAGGTTTTTGTAGCAGATTCATAGCTTTCCAGGATACATTAAGAGGAGGCCAGATATATTACACCCCAAGAGAAATAATACATTCTAAAAGATTTTCAAGAATAACTGTCAGGGATAACCAATTGGTTAGCTCATCGTTATAGTGTTTATTTCTGTACAAACACAATTGTTTATACATATAGACAAGATTTAGTATCATTTGTTAAATGTTTGTTTTGTTCTGAATTTTATGAATTTATTTCATTCCGTTTTATTATTTGTCTTTAATACTTTATTCAAATTCGAATCATAACTATTCGATTATAATTGTCATTATATTTTATGCACTAATTATTCATTTTTAAATAATTATCGAAAAATACTAAGGTGACTGAATTTCACAGTGCATACCTTTTATCTATATGATATGTTTTGAAATTTTCGTTTTATTGTTGATTTTCTACTGACTTATTCTTTAAGCTTTGTCTGCAAGGATATCTTGTAAATTGCAATAACAAAAAGTCCTCATTTGTCATAGTCTGCCAAACGTTTGATAAACTATTCCGATGTCTACTCACATAATTCTTTGAGTGATAAAAAAACACAAAAAAATGGAAATTTCCCTGAAATTTTTTAACGATTTCCATGAATTATTCCCCAAATAAGACATCAAAAGTATGTGCGCCATGCAAGAAGACCGTCACTTCATTCCTTTTCTAATGAGCAAAAAAAAATCAAGAAAGATCCAGAACTGCATCGTTAGAGGAAGAGATGGCATATATTACTGCTTATTTACTTTACTTTACCTCCAGAAAGATGGACGAGAAACAAAAAATTTCTGTTCCCATTAAAGTATTCTCTTTTACGGCAAGGTTTCAAACTTTCTTCTTCCACCATAGCTTTGAATATTTGACGATCCAATTAAAACATTTCCCCCTCCTAAATCCTCTGCAAGAGCGGAGACCTGAAGGGGTGACAAAAGATTTTGTTCAAAAATTTTCAGACTTTAGAATCAGACACTTAAAACTTTTTGTTACTTTTCAAACGGGGGAGACGTTTGAAATTTTTTTTTTTTTGTTTTGTTTATCTTTCTTTCGCTGGTGCTGCTGTTAGTTGCTAGACTAAAAGTACTACAGATGCTTGGAAAATACTTTCATATCTTGGATGAGGAAAATTGCTTGCGATTTAGATGTGAATGAAATAATAAAGGGGTTTCGCCCATGTGTGTTGAATTTATGCACTTTATAGTGCATGCTTTAGTTTTAATTATTGTATTGTGGTATGTATTTTATGACTACGTGGTCTATAACGATATTCTGTCGTATCAAGCATATGCATATAAAAAAGCAAGATTTATTTAATTCAAAATTATTATATGTTTTGTTAAAAAATATTTATGTTTTGAAAAGTTTTTTAACGTGTCTTTAATTTCCATTGATCATTTTGATATATGTACATTAATTTAAGTACACTAATATGTACACTAATAACCGAGTGACTAGCTCTCTGGCTCTCAGGCTCTCAGTGCCACATGATTCAAGTTGCTGGTAGGGATTCGGAATCTACTTTAAACCGTAGGTCCCTATCTAATATGACTCCTATTACTACCACTACTACTACACAACATTGCTGTGTCTAGAACTGAGTTTTCCCTATACAGCTTGGAAATAATGTCTAATATAGCTGTTTGGGCTTACGGCTGATAACCCTACCGTGTAAAAAGGAAAAAAGGAGGTTTGAAATCTTCCAACAGGCAAACGGCCTTGACCCACCATGGAACTGTTGCACCTGTGAGGGAAGGAAGGAAGGAATTTAATTTAAATTAACCTTGTCTTATTACGACTTAATCAAGACTTTAAGTGCTGAAAATATTTCAAGTTCTACATCAAAGTAATTTAAAACATATAAACCTTAAGTAGAGTGTTATACAAAAATTTAATATTTAAATAAGTAATTATTAATTATAATTATATTATATTTTTAAAAGTTTTTGTATTTTACGAAATTTCAAAAGTGTTAAAAATTTAAGTAAGTATTGCATGGATAGTTTATAATAACAATGTGCTATCACTGCATAAGAAATATGCTTTTAATCATGCTAGAAATTATTTATATATATCATAAAAGACGTTAACAGTTAGTTAAATTTATGCCTTAGCACGAGTTTTTAAAATTGACAGATTAATTCCTATTTATAGCTGTTTTTGTAAAAAATAAGTGTTTGAAATTTATTTATAAGGTGTAAATGAAGTACATCAACAGCTTCTTTTAAAAGTCGTTGAAATCCTATTTTTGCATTGAAAATATTTGAAGATTTTAATAAGAAATATACCTATATATTTTTATATTTATAATAATGCCCTCATCTAATATACAATGTCATTATAATGTTTTTAGTTTTTATGTAAGTTATTACTTTATTCAAATACAAATCTGTAATCATATCAATCAGCTAATGGATTGATTGATATTTAAAAAAATAATCAAATATTATATGTTCTTATACATAATCGCCTTATATTTTTATTTGTAACACCAAATTACTTTTATACAATGTATCTCTTTTATACCTACTCATTAAGTTAATGAGGTAACTCTTTTTAAAGACAACTTTGATATTCTTTGAAAAGTTGCCTATCCCAAAATAATCTCAGGCACCTAACGTCGAGGGAATAAACAGGAACTCTGTCTTACACCATTCTAAGATTTTAATGACGTCCGCACCGCTGCAAGTGCCGACCGCCCCAGCAAACAAAGCCGGGGCGCCTCTGCCAAGCCTTATCGGGGCTGAACACATCCCTGCTCCTCGCATTGTTAAGAACAAGGGGGAGGCTGTTTGGAAGTCTCTTCACAAAGTTCGACTGTCTTGTCGTGTCCTAATGAAATGAAGTGATGTGGAATTGTTGCTTTGCCTTTCACAGGGTCTTGCAGTAGAGATAAGCCGCTGCCCTGCTACATACACTGTGCCAAAAAATTCAGGTGGTATGAATTGAAGTCTATTTGGTGAGTGTAGTGATTTACGAGAAACTTTGCAAATAGATTTATGTCACTCCGATGGTTCTTATAGGATTAAGATAAATTATCGAATTACATAGGATTTAAAAGGAGATATATATTTGTATTTTTATTGTGTATGAATCTCATCAGAGTGTGATTGGGCAATTATCATGGATTGAGGTATAGATACAAATCGATTCCCACGCGTTAGATTGCAAAAATTACAACAATTTTAAGGATCAGGGCAAATAAATTGTCTCTTCAAATAGCATCTACTTTACCATCTTTGCTATAGTTGTGTTAGTTCTTGGTTGACTTAAATAAGAATTTCGATAGATTTTCCAAAAATGTTTACCATGGTATGTAATGACGGCTGCTATATGTACATATATATATATATACCAGCTCAATTTTTTAAATGTCTAGGTTTTTTGTTAATACTTTTATTTAAAATTACAACAACTTTAAGGATCAGGACAATTAAATTATTTACATAATAGCTAAAAATAATATCATGGGTCCTTCAGAGTTGCCATCGTGTTCAGCGCATCTTCATCTTATCCTTGCTGTTTCTCTTTCTGTCTATACATATAGAGTTGAGCTTTTCTTTGGAAGATTCACGGGCCATCTGGTTTACAAAAAATGAAATAGCTATCTCAGACACACACATATATCTTCTTTTTTATTCAGGGGTGAAACAACCCCATGGTGAGCCACGGCCATCTGCTTAATGTCAGATTTCGAGACAGAAAATGTTTTCTTTTACGGGTCAGCCCTATTCTCAACGATCTATAGTCATATTAGACCTGGACCTACTATTTAAAATGGATTCCGAACCACTACAAATATCTATGGCGCCGCCAAGACTCGAACCTTGCAACACCGAGTGGTAGTCACTGGTGTTGCAGGGTTCGAGACTCAAATATATAACGAATTATTTCCTTTTAACACATTTTAATTGAAATTACATTGCTGAAATATTGTTATATCGACTGAAATATTACACATAAAACTTAATAATATCGATTAATTTAAAAAAAAATTATATTATAACTATACTTTTAATCATCAAAACTATCTTAACTATATACCTATATAGTTAAAATAATAGTCGTATAGTTATAATATAGACTATTGTCTATATTATAACTATACGACTAATCCCACCTCTATCATAAATATACAACCAATTATCACCTTTATCTTATGTACAAAATTTAACATATAACTTTAAAAAAAGCAAGCAATATAAGAGCATATGGAAAGAATGCATAACATGACATGCCATCTAAATTTTCTTAAAATTTCAAAATGAGTACAAAATACTTAAAAATTATTGAAATATAATTTCAATATTATCGCAAAAATAATAATATTAAATAAATATAAAATATAATAACTAACAAAATATAATAAAAAATTATTTATATTCAATATAATGATTGTAGCAAAAATTATTAAAAAGGCAATGTCAAAAGCAAATTATTCACATAAATTTGCTTTTGGAACTTCTAAGTTAAACATAAAAATAAATCTTGCTGTTTTTATCGTTGATTTGTACGTTAACTTAAATCATACGTTATTATTTTCTTGTACGCAAAAAGTGAAGATAAATTAAAAAATTTAAAATTACAAATATATAAAAAAAAAACGGTCTTTGCAACCATTAAAACATCAACAAGAACATTTTTTTTTTACCTACATTTATAAAAAAAAAATGTTGCTAAAACTTTATCTTCTTTTTTTATGTCACGAAGCAACTCCCTCTAGCCATTTTATGCCTTATTATAGCAAGAAAAACTTTTTCTGAACAAAATAAAAAAGAAAAAAAGAAAGCAAATAATAACATTTTAAACTTGCTACATCGCGGAGTAAAATAAACAAAGCACAAAACATAATTAAAGGAGAGGGAAATTAAAGAGAGAAGCTTTTAAAAGGATTCCTAATAATCCTAAATTTTCCCATTTTCCTATTTTACCAAAGCCCAGAATTACGGGATTTTCTCATGACCGCAGTATAGAGGGTGGTCAACCAACTGCGAAAATAAAAACTATGCAAATTACCCAAGATAACGGAAGCTTGTTAGCGCCATTGAAATTCCTCCTCTGAAGTTTCTGATTTCGGTATCAGATTTTATTATTAAGTGGCTCAACAATTCCCGAGGAATATTTGAATTTTTCAGCCTACAATGAAGGAGTCATTATCGTATATATGCATTGAAAGTACCGAAAATTCTAAAGAGCTATTTAGCTATTCATTTCAATGTAAAAGAAGGGATTTTTAAGTAAGTATTGATGAATTAAATACATTTTTTAAACTATCTTTCATTTTATTAAGTTTTTAGAACTGTTTTATACTTATACTGAAAATGAATAATAGTTTAAGCTAGTTTTGATTAAATAATATTGCAATGATAGTTTAATGTAAATTGGTAATCGTTGGTCTAAAACAAGTTTTCGAAATTTTAAATAATTGTTAAAATTTAAAGATTTTTATTAATCTTACATTATTTATAGATTTCTTTACAAAGTTTAAAGATTTTATTAATACAGATTTTTGAAATAAATTACATTGAAATTTAAGTTCAATATTCAATATATATTGTTGTAAAGAAATATCAATAGGTACTAAATATTGAAATTGAAATTCAATGTCATTTGTATTATGTATTTATAAGTAAATTATCTCACACATTGATAAAGTATCACCCTTCGACTACAATATAGCAAATGCTCAATCAATTTCAGAAATAAAACTATATGGATTTACATGAAGGGGTGAAGATCTAGAAAACTAATTTTAATGAAATGATAGAAAATGTTGCAGTCACTGTCAGAGATAAAGAGAATCGATGGCGATAGTGGTAGCACATCGGAACATCTTGTATCATTAATTGAACTGTTAAAATATATATAAAGGGTAAATATGGGATATTTAGATATGAAAATATGGAATATGGGGATGATATGTAAATATGGGATGGTTACCCAGACAATTTTTCAAAAAAAAAAAAAAATTGTTTTCTCTCGTTTACTCTTCAGTAGATAGTTTGTACATTATTGGAATATGGTTCTACAATAAATAAATAAATAACAGTAATGATAATAATAAATATTTTGTTGCATCGTAAAGGGGTATCATTTATATCCACTTGTAGTTAAGTGTCAATTTAATTGTTTCAACAAAGAAATTGTTATTAATGTTTTACAATAAATTATGATTTTAAAACCCATAAATATAGATGTTAATATTCGTTGATTTTAAAATCTGGTTATTAATTGCTTTTTCTTCTTATTTTATTCAATTCTTATAGAAAATATATAATTGATTCCATAAAACTAATGGATCCAATTCATGAATAATAATTTTTAATTATGTGAAAACTAGTTTTTAGACAACCATATTGCCCAAATTAAGGAATGATAACGTGTCCAGATAGAATGAAGATGGACTCGCATTCGAAATCGGCTGGTGAAATTCGATGCAATCGCGCTTTTAGAAACAAGAAATTTTGATGGCGAACATTTGTGAAACATCTTGAAGCGATAATTAGCAGCCTAGTGGAAGTTTTTCGAGCTTTCTCCCATAAGACCCGTCCAGACGAGAGCGAATAAAGGACGAGCGGCTTTCGTTCCGAGCTTTTTCGTCTGCCCATGAAAAACAACCCACGTTATCTCTGACTATGAATGGCAGCATGTTGTAAATGGGGTCCCTTTGATGTGCGGAAAATGACTCTTGCCGGAACAACATGATTTTCTCCTACCAGAAAATCAAGTCAAACCAGTTTTTAATGGGTTCGCGAATGAGACTCGTTATCATCTGGACGGAGCTATAGGATATCAATATGCAGGCAGTTACCCTAAAAGTTATTTCAGAAGACAATGTCATGTCCTCATCGCCTGTCTGTTTGTTATTCATATAACACATAAGTAGAACATGAAGCTCGCTGGTGTTTAACTGAAAAAAAAGGCATGTCGTTAATTATTCAGTTTTCGCAATCATGAATATCAATTTTTCTTTTTATCTTGACGCATTATCATTTGCATATTAAAAATTTGACAGCTTGCCAAAAATTGAAATTTTATTGAATAGCTCTTGAAATTCAGCAAACCATTGAAGCGAATGCATTTCTTTTCGGTTAAACTAGAGTATATAGAAGGCTTAGGACATCATTATTAACTTTATTCACTCGTTTAATACAAACTTTTAAATAAGGATAAATCTTCACAATCTAAACAACTTGCAGCGCCAGGCACGCCAAATCCAAGAAACGACACAGAAAGAACACTTGAAGAGTTTCAAAAGTTAATTGCTTTACACACACCGTACAAAACCATACTCCACCCTTAAGGCAGACCTTATATTAGCTCAAGAAAGGGGGGCCGTCATATCCAAAGTAAACATTCGCTCTTCCCATGATAGGTTGTTATCAAAGAACACTTATTAACTTCCTTCGTTAATTAGCCCGCACTTTTCCCTCGACCTCTTGTTAAGTCTCCCGGATTGATCCGGCTTTTCCCATAAAACAAGGCTGCTGTTAATTTAGTGACGATTCCCAGTAAATGGGAAGGAGGCACGTTTATGATTATCTGGGATGGATCCAGTTACACCATTAACGACGAATGGGATAGGTCTGGGGACTCTTGCTTTACTGCCAGTCTTAAAAATTAGAATGTATTATGCAGTTTGGGGAAGAGGGTAATTGTTTTTCTTCCATTTATTTTGGCTGCTTGTTATCGAAAGAACGTGGGTTAGATTAGTATTATTAGCTCATGGATTATTGATTGAGTGATGATGAGTAAGGTAAATGTACAGAAAGTAACGTAAATGTAAATATTAAAATAATTTATGTCATTAGGACTTGTATATTTGTTTATAGTGATTTCTGAATTATTTTCTAAATGATAATGTATTAACTTTTTTATTCTGTTAAAATAAAAGATTTATTCCATTCGCATAATTTTATTTCAAGTAAATATTTTATTTTTTGCTTTGACTCATAAATATGCTGAGATTCAATTTTTTAAATTACATAATAATTTTCAGGAAAAATAGATACTTAAAACGAGTGGGGTCAAAAACGGTTATATTGATGCCTTTGAAATTGCATTTTGGTTGCTTGTCAGTAATAGAAATGATGACTGTGTTATTATTTTTGGGAATACAAGACATAAATTGAGTAGGATAAATGTACAGGAAGTCTGGATAAATATTAAATTATTTTTGTGTCATTATCACTTATATATTTGTTTATAGTCATTTGATCATTATTTTCGAAATGATAACGCATTAACTTTTTTTTATTCTGTTAAAATAAAAGATTTATTCCATTCCCATAATTTAATTTCAAGTAAATATTTTATTTTTTGCTTTCACTCATAAATATGCCGAGATACATTTTTTAAATCATAATTTTCATAATAATTTAATAATAATTTTTTTAAGAAATACTTAATGAGTGGGGTGAAAAATGGTTATATTGGTGCTATGAAAATGCGTTTTCTTTGCTTGTTAGTAATAGACAACATTTTTATTTTTGGGATTATGAAATATAAAATCGTTAAGCAATATTAATGTGCAGTAATTTGAGATTCTATTAAACTTTTAAACAATGATTTTATTTTTAATATTTTTATCTTTGGTCAAATTACGTTTAATTTAGTATAGGCTTTTATTTACCTTAAATAATGCTACTCTGATTATTCCAAAAAAAAGAAGCAAAATATGTATTTTCATCTTACTAAAAAATAGTGTCACTGAATTTTATTTTTTATGTAACATCATCAGTAAAATCCTGATTTGATTAAACCTGAAAATGAGAGACAGGTGATGAAAATTATGTTGAAAATCAATTAAGTATGTTATCTTTTGTGTGTTTGCTGAATTACAATTTAATCCAATCGCTTCCTTCGGCTAGGCCATAATTGAACGAAAACTTAAATTATGATAAAAAATAAAATCAAAGCTAATTTTAAGTATACAAATTATAAACATTGTATATTATAAAAATTGTTTTATATTTATCAAAGAAGGTGTTTGAAGTTTAAATAAGTATATTTGGCATTAATAATTATAGAAATATATAGAAATGAATGACATAAATAAAGGGAAATTTGACTATTTTGATAAAAATAAAATCAAAACTAATTAAGTATAAAAAATTATAAACGATGGGTTTTTTTTTTTTTTTTGTATTTATCAAGAAAGATGCTTGGGGTATAAAAAATTATATTTGGTATTAATAATTATGGAAATATTTGGGTAGGAATGGCAAAATGATGAGAATGCCAAAACGATGAGAAATGGCAAATAATTTCATGATTAGACTGAATTTTTAAAAGACACCTATCATCTCATTTTTTTCAAATTTGATAAACTTTCCAGTAGCAGTCTTGGATAATCATTTCTCTTATTCAATTACAGAAACTCAATAAAGACTTTTATAATTATTGAATTCTTAATAAAAATGTTTTTAGGTAGTTTTCATGATTCTAATTTTCATTATTTTAGTAGTTTCGATAAAAAACTTTTTTCATAATTTAGCACGCTTCTTGTTGTACATCTCTGTAAAAATGACATGAGTTGTAAACAATTCTTTAAAAAAAATATAATGATTACTATATGTTAACTTTTATTGAAATCTAAATAAAAATAACTACAACAACAACTCAGAATATTAGAATAAGTTCGACATTACACAAACTTAAACTAAAAATAAACTTTCTCGCCTTGTTTTTATTTCTCCCACAACTTTCAGAGGCGATAAATTATGTAGGCTCTTCACTAGTTAGAACAAAGGTTAAAGAAAATAGTTGCTAACAGCTTTCGGGAACAAGCAAAACAAAAGATTAAAAAAAACACTTTTTCTTCCTGTATTTTTTTTTATTTTATTTTGAAACGCCTTTTATGCCGGAAAACTTTATCCGTTTCGTCGTTCTCTGCAATTATTTCAATCCGGAAAAATAACACCCCTCTTTTATTTTAAATTTTCTTTATTTTTTTTTACACCACACACACAACAAACAGATACGAAAAAGAAACAAAAAATCAGTACCGAAACGCCACGCACTTCACAGTCTGATACCCCCGCTTAACATCCAAGTGACAAACTCTGAACCGAAAATTTTGTTAAACTTCCCGAAAAAGCCCTTTCCTTTTTTTCTCTTCAAAAAGCACCTTTTTAAACACAATGTCGATTTTTCCAAAAAAAAAAAAAAAAGAAAAAGAAAAAGAAAACGGGATCAAAACAGCGCATGAATAATAATAATAATAATGAAACAAAAAAAAAAAAAAAAGGTTTGGCTTTTTGACTGCGAAAATCGCTTTTAATTGAGTGCTTCAAAGCGCCATTCTGTAGTAGAAGGTCGATTCTTTCTGAGGTTAATCCTCTGGATGAACTATTTTCATTTATTTATACTGTTGCAGTGAGAATGGCAATCAGAAGAAGAAGGGAGATCCCTAATTGATGAAAAAAAGAAAGCGCAGGGCTTTAATATGGGTTTTCGGAAGATACCACGGAAATCTCCAATTAAAAAACTATTAAGTATCCTCAAAGAGCTGTAGATCTGGAGGAAATACAAAGCGATTAAGAGTTGTGATTATTTACCCGTTTTCCATTCATCTTTTCGACTGTTATTTTTCGACACCCTTTTTTTTTTATCCAGTATAAAAGATCTAGAGGAAGCTCATACTTTTGTTGGAGAGTTTTTTTTTCTTCTACTATGCGGGTGGCTTTCTGCTTTTATACAAATTTCTGGTAGTTTTTACCTCTATAAGTAACTGATTCACTGATGCGTGGATTTCAATTGTGATATAGGCGTTAGTTTCTGGTGTCTAATTGCTTGGAGTCTGGATAAAAGGGTTAATAACAGCCATGTATAGTATTGTGGTTTTGCTTTCCTTTTAACGACAACTTTTCATTTTTTTGGTTATTTTGTCATGCAGTAGAAGCATTTGAAATTTCAATTATTGTGACCTTAACAAATGAATAAAAGTAAATATTTTTATATTAATGTGTAATTTAAAAAATATTTTGATAGATGTCGACAAGAACTTCATTGCTAATTTCTTAACAAGTAAACATTGTTGAGGAATAAATCGGGCAATAGCAATATTTTAATGAACAAGAAGTCATTTAATTCGGTATAAAAGATCTAAGAGAGAAGCTTATACTTTTGTTGGAGAGTTTTTTCTTCCAGCACGCGGGTGGCTTTCTGCTTTTATACAAATGTCAATTTTTTTTTTTTTTCTTCTCTATAAGTGCTGCTTTTATACAAATTTCTGGTAGTTTTTTTTCCTCTATAAGTAACTGATTCACTGATGCGTGGATTTCAATTGTGATATAGGCGTGAGTTTCTAGTGTCTAATTGCTTCGAGTCTGGATAAAAAAAGGGGTTAATAACAACCATGTATAGTATTGTGGTTTTGCTTTCCTTTTCACGACAACTTTTAATTTTTTTGGTTATTTTGTCATGCAGTAGAAACATTTGAGATTTTAATTATCGCGACCTTAACAAGTAAAAAAAAATGTTTTGATAGATGTCTTCTTCATCGGTCTTGAAGGCGCAATGACCATGAGGCGCAACAGCCTCATTGTGGGCCGTGAGTGAACTTGCAGATTTCGAGGCAGAAGATGTTTTCTTTTTTTCTGGTTAGGTTTGCTAGTTCTATCTCCAACAGTCCGGTTGGAGATAGAACGGTTGTCCAACTCTATTAGACCGGTACCTATGGTTTAAAATAGATTCCGAACCAGTACAAACATTCATGGCACCGAGCTCCAGGGGGCAATCACTCGGCCAGCAGGCCCTTGATAAATGCCTTATTATATATATATATATATATATATAGATAGATAGATAATATATATAACGCGATTTAATGTATTTAATAACTTATTAAATCAGTTCATTTAAAAATCAGACTGATTATCTGCCCATTAATTATTTTTGCAAGATGAACAGTAATTAACATGCTTTTAAAATATAATATTTTTGCTTTAATCATTTTTGAAATTTTTTAAAATATGAATAATAATAATTGAATGTATCATTGTTCGCTATATTAGTCATATAAAATTATATAATTAAAAGAAATTGAGTTTGAAAATTATTTTTATATTAAGGAAAGTGGTGAATCCTTGTCAAGTAAAAATAATAATACTTCTTCTATAATAGACTTCACAAGTAATGAGCTTTTTTTCCCAATTACATAGTTGTGAATATTATCAGGAATTTCACTCTATTTTTACCAGAATCTTCAATAAAGACAATTAAAAAATATTCATTAAATATTAAAGAACAATAAAACATCTCATCACAATTTGTGGCACTGAAGAACGAAAATTGCTTATAGCATATATTTAAGAAAATTTTTTTATTCTCATGAAAATTTTTCCCATATTTTCATTTCGTTAACATTTTAATAGAAATTCAATTAATACAAAATGTCAAATCTTTCTTTCTATTCCACCTTTTTCTCTCACATAGCCTGAGAACTACTGCCCTATTTTCTACCATGTCAACAATCTTGAACTCACAACTGTCAATTGTAATCACACTTTATTGGAAATAGAACAGTAGATCACATTGTTTTTACCTCAATATCTCACTAAAACACATTACATATCGAGAAGTTTTTTACACACTTTTTGAAGTCAGCACACTTCAAATGTAATGAAGCTTTGAAAGTTTCCACTTATCTGAACTTTTGAGATGAAAAGATAATAGTGCATTTAACTCATCATGAAAGTTGAAGAAGAATAGACATCGTAATTTTTTTTACTCTTTCACTGGGAAGTCTTCACTTCGTCGGAAAACTTAAAAGGTCCACTTTTTTCTGAATCAGGCGAGCATCCATAAAAGCTTCAAAAAGATAATGACAAAGCGTTTTTTTAAATATTTTAGCACTCAGCTGTAAAAATATGAAGAAAGATTGCTCGACATATGCATTGTATCCATAAGACTTTTCAAGTTATTGCAAAACCTACTTATTTCTTGCCATTCGTTTTTCTTTGAACAGTACCGTAAGTGGGCAACCAGTACACTCCAGTGTGCCATTTCCTTTATAACCGTGTGACATATTCCATTCTTTGAAGAATAGTCGGATAGAATTAAGTTATTTACTTTCCTTTGTATTTGTTATTCCTTTTTATTGACTTAGATTCTGTACTGAGGATACTCTGATAAAAGTCTGAAAAGCGCAACCAAACCAAAAGCTATCTTATCAATGCCAGGAATGAACAGAATAATTCCGCAGGCCATACTACCTTTCCGTTGAGCTCAAAAAAAAAAAGAGAATGTAAACCATCAACTGCTTCCCAGTAAAATATATGTGTCGTATAGCAAACTCTTCTTGGTGTACTATGTGTAATATTAAAACTGCTATATATATATATATATATATCCTTCTAATAGCGACTGCCTTTCCGTTGAGGTAAAAACAGTGTAAATCTATCAAATGCTTCCCGAAGAACTGTTTGTTTGAGAATGGACTAGTAAAATATATGTGTCGTATAGCAAACTCTTCTTGGTTCACTCTGGGTAATGTTGAAACTGCTATATATCTGCCATTCTAGTGCCTTTCCGTTCGGGTAAAAATGAGAGTGTAAACCATCAATTGCTTCCCATAAGAATGTTCATTTAAAAATGGGCTAGTAAAATATATGTGCCGTATAGAAAACTCTTCTTGGTGCACTCTGGGTAATGCTGAAACTGACTGCCTGTATTCTGCCATTCTAGTAATGAATGTCCACAGATCAAAATACTCAGAATACTGTTCGAAAACAACATTAGTTTCTGGCACTAATTTCCTACACGATTTTCTTTCCTACATTTCCTACACTACACATTGATTTCCTTCCTTTATTTTTCTACTGTATTTTATTAACTCCATACTCATTATGCTTTTTTTTATTAATTAATATGTTTTGCAATTGTGTAACCAAACCTTTATATTATAAAAGTACAACCATACGAACAAGTAAACAACCGAGTGCACATTTGCATATGAAAAAGCCACCCTAAATGCTAAGTCCTTTCACATCCGCTCTCTCATTTTCTTCCAATTTTATTTAAAGCATTCATTCATTCAGTCATTCACGAGAGCATGCAATGATTCCAACTTTTGAGAAAATAAAACTTAAAAATCGAGCATCCCTCCCATTATCCGATGGCCTCCCCTTTTCTTAAAGTGAAAAATTTTTCCTAGGACATTCCGCACAGAGATGAAAAATCTGAATTGCTTATACCATTCAATTTCCTATACGAATAAAATCAGTAGGCGTTTCTGGAGATTATGGCATTGCCTTTTCCTTAAGAGACCTTTGCTAATGGAGGGAAAGCTTGACGAAATCTCATCCCCTAATTACAAAACATTATGCAAGAGATTTCACTCCGGGTTCTAAAGCGTTCTTTGCAGAAATCGCTGAAGCCCCCATTCAAGTGTAAATACATTCCGAAGCCCTCGATTTACATTGGGGCACCGTTTTCCGAAAAGAGGCCGGCACTTCGTGAAATCGAAATCTTTCTCGAAATGGGGGATGAAGTGGGGTGGAGGGATGGAAAGAGAATGTTTGGTGGGGTAGGGTTGCACCATTTCATTCGATGAAGTTCCAGGCCCATTTGTAGAGATGGTGTGCGAATGGACTCCAGTATCTTGAGGAAAAGTTGTCTTTTCTTTTGGGTTGATTGCTTTTGAATGCAAAAATTGAGATTGTCTGACATGTATTTCTCTGTTCAGTTGAAAGTATAGTGCAAGTTTTAGGCGAGTCCCTTTTTTTTTTTTTCCCGAATGTAGTTTCTTGATTTCAAACAGTTGTAGTGAAATTCAGTAAGAAATTTTTTTTCGGTACTAAAAGAAAATGTTTTTAAGTAAAGGCTATTTTGTTAAGGACATTAAATAGATGTGCTCATTTGCTGTTTGTTGTTGAACAAAATAAATGCTTCCTGGGTTGATTATGCAAATTCAAACTTTGAGGAGTTTTTTTTTTTTTTTTTTTTTTTAATAAATATTTAGTTTTATTAAAACTGTAATGAGAACAAAAGTCTTTACTCTAAAAAAAAAAAATTAGGTTTTTTAAATAGAAATATTAACAAACGGAAAATGGAAATTTGAAATTTGAAATCATGAATTTGAGTTTCTTCTGATTCTGTCAGATGAATAAATTTCTATTAGATCGTTGCAAAAGATGCAAGAAAATACAGGTATAAGTTATAATTATAAGCTAATAGAGCACATGTATTCATTAATTTTACTTAATAAGTTCCAAACTTCTATTCAAAGTTTGTAACTTTGTATAAAATTTAACGATTTCATTGAATAATTCATTAGAAAGGAGATTTTCAATCTTCAGATATAATATATATGCAAAAACAGTATAAGCCCAACTAAAGTAATAGAAATATGAAAAAGAGAAAACTGACTTTGCTCATTCATATTTTTAACTCAGTTAATATCAAAAATATTTTAATTCTTAGCAGCTGAATGCTGAAATGCAAAGAAATTAAGCTGAAATGCAAAGCGCTAGTCTATAAATAGCTCAATAAACTTTAATATATAGCAACAGAAAATTAACAGCAATGGTTTAGATGATGCAAAGAACATTAGCGTCAAAGAGGAGAAAGAAACGGCTCAATTTTTCTAATCGCCAAACGCAAAACAGTGGTAGCCAATATGCCATTAGCCCATAACTCAAACGACTATAATCTATTCTGAAATTTAATTTCGAGCCAGTAAAAAGGAAATAATGGAGGGCCCCATCTTAGATAAGGGACTCGGAAAAAAGAGCGGGAGAAAAAAAGTAACGTTCACACACGTCCTCATGGCATATTTCAAAGAATGCCATCATCAGCAATGTTTTCATGCGTCAATCAGTTCCGAGGAAAATAATAAAGCCAGAAATATCGTCATAAGGGGAAAAAGGTGGGACTAAAATTTAGAGCAGGGGGTTTCCAACTAACAAAGGCCTTCGTTTCCCGTCATATACCCTTTACTTTAGGGTCTCGCATCGATCAAAACCAAGTCTGGTCCCATCTGGGAAGAAAGCTTTCAATTAGTTTTTTTTCCTTACCTTCTTTTTTGGGTTCTTTTTTTCATCATCAGCTTCTAATTTCTAAAGGCTAATACATCATCAGCGCTGCTACCTAGCACCAATTATTGTTCTCAGTGACAGCATGGCGGAGGAAAAAGTTTTTAGTTTTGTTTTGACGTCGATGTGCTCTAGGTGATGAAACTGGTATCGGAAGCTTTGTTGCACTTTTGTATGGAACATGTTCCATACGAAATTTAGTGTCTAAACTGCTTAAGATTTAAGGTTAAATAATCTTTTTTTTTTTAAATTTATTAATGTCTATTTCTTTTTTATGTTTTAAAAGTTTGATAAAGACTTTTAACCTGCTTGAAGATGATAGTTAATGACAGTTTCGTTCAGGTAATATTAGGGTCATGTTCTTAAATACTAATTTCATAAGAATATTCCTTTTTTTTAAACAAAATCTTAATTTTTATAAAAATAATTTAAAACTTAATTTTTTTATTCTACGAAGAGAAAAAAAAAAAATTCATATGTTATAATAAAAAAGGAGGAAAAGTTTACCAGAAACAAAATTGATGATGGCAATTTCAGTATTTAGAAGCAATCAAAGAAAAATATTTGAATTTTTATATTTTCAGAATATTTTTGCAAACTATAAAAATATTTTATTATGAATTGTTATAGCTTACTGTTGGAAATCATATCCGGATGAAAATTATTGCATTAATTCTTGAATTAAATTTTGTTAAAATCTGACCTCGGCCCACCATACGGCTGTTGCTCCAATGAAGTAGAAAAATCTTGAAAAATCATATTAAATTTTCTTTAAATACAATATTTATTTTGACGTATATAATATAAATCACAATCACCACATTACTATTATTAGTTGCGCAGTGGCAACGTGCGCCGCTGGTGAGTGTTAGGTCGGAGATTCCATTCATTGGCTACTTTGTTATAGGTACTGTTTCAAAAACTGAGGAGACTCTCTGGTGTTTATGATGTTCATAATATTTCCTCGTTAATCGGACTATCTGCTGGCAGTTTTCGGGTTATCTCTCATACGATACGCAAATGCGGGATCTTTGCCCTAAAAGTCCTCCAGAAGACACTGCCCTCTTTCTTCTGCGGCACGGAGCCAAGTCAGACTTATATCTACGGGTGCTCCATCACAACAGAAGCTGCCGCCTCCCTTTCCCTCATTCCATGACAACGATTAATGGACTTGGTCTACATGTTGCTGTCTACCAAGTGGGATAAGAAAAAAAGAAATAAAACTATTGTTAAATAAAATGATCTGAAAGAAAAGAGAAATGCGTTTTAACTATCACAAGTTTTAAGTGTTCATTTATATTTTAAGGATTTGATGTACACAAGTAATTAGTTTCTATAATATATATGCATTTGCTACGCTCTTTGTGTTTTAAAAATACATCAAGCGAAATATTCCGAAGAATCTTTCATTTTGTCTGTTCTGACCAAATTTATTTAAATGTCCAAACATACATCTTTCGGCAGGGCCGGCAGTAATTATACCATTGTGCTTTCCGTCTTTGCAAATTTGCATTTTTATAACAAAATCGTCATTTATTCTGTCTTGTTCCGCTTTATTATAAAGGATTATTCAAACTATACGCTGGGAAATATATTTCCTCGCCCATGCTTTCCTTGAATAATACTCTTTTCCAATTGTATGTTTGTCTCATTTATTAATGACCCTCTATCTCTGTTTTTAAAAAATGTACTCGGAATATGAAATCATTATTTTTCTAGCCCCTGATTATTATTTTCGCTTTATTCAAGAACTAGAAAAAAAAAAAAAAATTTTTTTATTTTTCATTTTTGGTAAAGAAAATCAGAAAAAGAAATGGAAACATTGTTCTGTAAACATTTCTCTACATGCCAGTTGCATACAGGGCCTGAGTTTCTGCATATTAATAGTTTCGCCCAAAGGCATTGTGTGTGTATGATGCTGTATTATTTGCAGTCCGAGAGTATTATTCATTCTCAAATTGAAAATTTTTGGAAGAAAAGGAAGTTTTTCTTTAAAAAAAAAAAAAAAATGTGAATGAAAATTTATTTTGAAAGCGAGTTATTCCATGCCCAACTTTTGTCGCCGCGGGGTTGTAATCGATTCAAGAACGTGGGAATTTAGTTCATTGTTATCAGATGTCCTGACTTTTTATCATTTTGTCATTTTTTTTATTTTGAGACTCGATGTCTTTTTGAGAATTTTAAATTAACGATAAAATATGATTTCTTAATGAAAACAATGGTAGACTGAAGCAATAAAAATGAGACTAACCTTCAGAACTTACCTTTATTGATTTGTCTAGAGGCTTGCTTTTGCAGGCTCTCTGAAATGGAATGTTATTCTATAACAACAGCAACAAATTGAATCACATTAATTTAAAAAGGTACATGTTTGTTGTTTCTTATCCCACTTGGTAGACAACGACATCTATAGAAAGTTCAAGAACCCACGTGATCTCATTGGAAGATGGGGGACACCTTCTGTTGTGACTGGAGCTCCCTGTATGTAGAAAGCTTCATGTAGCTGATATTTTATGGGATAAAGTTGTCAGCCCTATGCCCAACACTCTAAAGTCATATTAGACCGGAACATACTGTTAAAGGGGATTTCGAATCACTACAAACAACCACGGCACCGCCGAACCAAACTCGAATCTAGGGCAACGAGCATCAGAGCGCTAGTCACTCGGCCATCAGGCCCCTAGATACATATTTTTTAACTCCTACAGCTAAAATCGTGTATCCGCTCAATTTGCGTATGAGGTTATAAAATCAAATATAAAAAAAATTTTCTGCACACATATTAACTTTTCATTTATTGCAAAAAGTACTTCATATGTCTCCATCATAAAAAAATCAATTAAAGAATAGATTATGTTTACAGTAAAATCAGCAATTTAATTGTTATTATTTATTATGAGAAAATTTAGAATTTCTAAGAATTTTGCTATAAAAATATTTTCTCCACATAAAATCGGTTAATAATATTTACATGTTATCATCAATTCTTGATGAATGATATATATACCCCAATTTGAAATTTATGTACATCATTTAATTTATTGTATAAAATCATAAAGGTTAATTTTTTTAATCAAAAAACATTTTAATATAACCAAATATTTTAAAATTTTATTTGTGCTCCACAATAGTTCTACTTAATAATATTAGTAAGAGTTATACAGTACTGCTAATAAAAACTAGCTAGTATTAAAAAATATTTTTCACTTCAGAAAATCGATCAATTAATAATATTTACATGTTATCAACAATTCAAGTTGGGATAATTCTTGATGAATGATCCATATATCTCAATTTGGAATTTATATACATCATTTAATTTATGATATAAAATAATAAAGGTTAATTTTTTTAATCAAAAAGCAATATAAATAACTAGATTTTTAAAAATTTTATTTGTGCTCCATAATAGTTGTACTTAATAATATTAGTAAGAAATACACAGTGCTGTTAATGATGTACGAGTAGAAAATAACCGGTATATTCTGTTTATAATGCTATATAATGCAAAACATCCAACATATTAATAAGAAATATGCAGTACTTTAAGGATGTACGAGTAGAAAATTACAAGCATCTTCCATTTATATTGAATGCTATATGATGCTAAACATATAACATGTTAATAAGAAACAAAGTATACTTCAGATCACAAAAAGAGTTAATTTCTCTTAAAAGCACCACACCTATTCAATCACGACTTGACTTTCGGGAAATCTTTCAACTCAAGTACAAAAGGAAGTTTCAAAGAGCACGGATATTCTTTCAGCAACAAGTTCAAGTTCATTCGTTTTCTAAAAGGTCCAAAAACGCATATCACACCTCCCCCACATATGCGTAATTTGAATCACAAATCCTCCAGTGTACTGACTTCTAAAAACCGCTGCGCGAAACCATAATCATGAACATACCGATGACACGGGCACAACACAAAAGATGGTAAATTGCAAAAGAAAACTATCCTCACACACTCTATGCAGTTCAGCGAGGTCAAGTAGGTAAGTCAAAAGCTGTCCGCTGCAATATCCACCACCCTCTGCGAGATTATGTACCATGTCTTTTGTCAGCAGACATACCAACTGCAGCATATTTTCTTTTGCATTACCATTCTGTTGCATGGAGATGTGTTTACTTTTGTCAGACAGATGGATCTTGACCTATACAGCTCGAGTCCGAGTAGGTCGTTAACCTGATTTTTGACTCCAGGCGCTGTTTTGCGCATTATTCTTCGTCTAATTACTGTCTTGTTACTGTTTAAAATCTCAGCGTGTTTTTTGTGGAAGAAGTAACCCCCTGATGAATGAGCTTGTGTGGAATTTTGATGTTTATATGTGTTGCTAAGTAATTTCCAAATTTAATTTTCAATGTTTTGAGTTTGTGTTGAAAGATAAAGTATACGTTTGTGATGATTTTTTTTCGTAATAAAAAAAAAAATAAGATAGATAATAGATAATTAAAAAATGTTTTCATCTATTAATTCAAAACGAACTATGTTTAAATTACACGAAAATGCGCTTATATATTTTTACGAAAAGTTGTTTATCTCTCTCTAAAAAGAATAAAAAGTTAACATTTTATAATAATTATAATAATTATATTTTATACATTTTATAATAGTTAATATATATATTTTTTTTTTTTTTGCATTTTATAATTGTTAATGTCTCCTAACTGCCGTCCCTATGGCCAAATTGCCATCTGCACTAACTATGAATCCGGCCCTTAATACTATATAATTTTTTTTAATTACAAAAAACAACAACTCAATTATTTTACATATAAATTCATGTTTATAAAACTGAATTTAATATTGTAATAATGTGTATTAAATCTAAACTTTGCAATATATTAACAAAAAACGCTTTTAATAAATTGTTTTTGATGTTATTCGCTGTTACAGCCTTATAACTTTCGAAACTCTCGGCAATGTTCTTCTCTTCCAGAGTTGGATCCCAACACTTATTTCTCACAAATGTTAATAAAATAGAAAGATTAAAGACTTTTCATTTATCTGCAAAATCTATTTGGCTTTCGACGGCTACTACTTGCAGCACTCTTCGGGCGGGCTACATATATTACAATGATCTGAAATTAGTTTTAATGAAGTTAAGGTACTGATGAACTTGAAAGATGTTTTCATAAGTATTTGTATTTAAATATTTATTGCTTGGAAAAGGAAATAAATATGTCAGCTTTTCGGATAATAATTAATTCAGTGTTTTTTTTTATTATTCGTTATTTATTATTCACCAAATCAATCTAATATAAAATAATAAAAAAATCTATCTGAAATTAAAACAGGTTTGATATTGACACTGATGCAGGATTGAAGAATAAAAATTTTAAAATATGACAGATGTTTTTTAAAAAAAAAAGAACTAAATGCTTTAACTATTAAAGATGCAAGTGTGATAAAATTTGTTATAAAAATTTAATGCTTGTGTTATACAATATATAATAAAAACGAAACAATCTCTAATGAAAATATCCCAATTATTACAAATATCACAATTATAGTATTAAATAGCGCAATACATTACCATACCATTTTTCATTAGCTATAATTATACAATTACATCTTAAATTAGATAAATTAGATAAAAACTATTTTTTGTTTCTTTTAAAGATGTAATTATATAATTAAAGCAATTAAACTAATTAAAGCAACTTAATAAAAAATGCATATTCATTTGCGGACATTTAAAACCGTAGCAATAAAAAATAATCTTCAGAAACGTAATAAAGGTCGTATTACTTAAATCTATAAAGAAGAAACAGGGGTACATTATTTTATTTTTCTATTCTCAAACTGGCGTCATCTCTGTAATCCTCCCTTTTAAAAAGAACAAAGACTGAAACGAGTCGTTCACGCAATGTTCTAAGTGAATTAAATCTCCTAATACGAACACAGCGAACACTGTCAAGTCTGCAATGTCGGAGCGTGTAAATTATTTCAGGGTTTTGTGATGGAAAGCCACCGCGCTGTTTTTAAAAGGGGAAGGCTTTAAGGGGGATCCGGAAATGACGTTTTTGTTCTGAGCGGAAGGTGTGCGGAAACTCTGTTAAAAGCAGGATTAAGCGGGATTAATTGCTGTGAGGAAGTGAATGAACCGCCATTTTGGAAGTTTTCGAACGAAAAGCGTTCTTTCGCAACGTTTAGTTAGATGCTGACTGAAAATGGAGTGGGATTCCAGTAACGATGTTTTTCCCCGAGTTTCTTTTAATGTATTTCCGTTTGTAGGAACTAAGCCGAAATTAAAATTTCCTTTTGTATATTTGGCCTTTTTCTTTCAATTAAAGGATTATGGGAGGAAAAAGTGAAAAGAAAAGATTTTTTTAAAGAAAATGTGTCGTTGAAGTTTTTCTGTTTAGTAGTGCTATTTTATTAGGTCTAAATAATTTTTTTTATTACATGACTGCATTTTTTTTTATTATGTGACTGAATTTTCTGTAATTTTCAAATTTTAATTTTGTTAAATAACATAATTGAGTAATTAAGATATGCTTTTATTTTTAATTGTGTAATTACATATATTAGTGCTTTGTATTTCTATTATTTTGACTAGAACATGGCAAAATTAGGAGAATAATAAATTTTTTTAATATTTGTCCAACAAACACAATAGTTAATTAGTATTACAAACACTTTACAATTGTATGATAAACAACAAAAATTCAAAATAAATTTTTAGAATTAATGTCTAAATCATATGATTTCAATTTTTTAAGTTATGCATCTCATAGCTCCTTTTAAATAAAAACAAAACATATGTGATCAATTTTACTAATTTTTTATTTAACAAATAATTTTTTATTTAACAATTACCATTAAATAAATTACTTAACAAAACAAAAGTTGTAATTTAAATCAAGTATGAAAAAATTAATTAAATTAAAGTTTCACTATCTCAAGATGATTAAATAGATTGGCATAAAACTATTAATTTAAATGTGCCTTGTTTTATAAAATGTTTTTAAATATAAGATATATATTTTTTAACATATCGAAACTCGATTTTACTTCGAAGAACGATACCAGATATCATCTGAAACCATCCCACCGATAACCAATCGTTCTCTTTAAACTAAGGAACCCTTTCAACCATCCTGCTTAATATTCCATAGTATCCATCCTACAACCATCTGTGATTAAGCACTAGGTTCCCATCCCAGCTTTCAATGCCATCCACCAACCATTCAAGAACAGAAAGATACTGAATAAGAAATTTTTACAACTTCTTACTAATTCAAGCAAACTCGGTACCAGGAGTAATAACTTCCCCGCCAAAGACGACCCCCATTTAAATCAAGACCCCCCTTCCTCGTGAGAAAGCGCAGGATATATTTTAAAAGGAGAAAGTCTTAAAAAGAACCCTTTAAACACGTTTAAGGAGATCTCTCCTTTCGCCTCGAAGGCTCGGTATCTCTCCTTTAAAATTTGACTCCCGACAGCGCCATTCAGCAAGCAAGCAAGGAAGGAGGCATCGTATATATATATACATAATGGAAAATACTCCGGGATCAAAAGGGAGGATGAATGCCTTCTTGAGCAAGGGATAAAATTGGAAATCCTTGGATCCCACATCCCCCGCCCTACGACTTTTATCCTGGGACAGAGAGAGAGAGGGATTTTGAGTGATTGAAGGGACCAGTAAAAATTGCTTTTAGGCACAAGTTGCCTTTTAATTCGTCTAGTGGAAATCAATTGTAAACTCCTCCGGGAATTCGGTATATAAAAGCCTTCCTCAAGGTATGTCGATCCATGATAAAAGTTTGGTATGGATTGTTTTGAAAAATTCCGCCTCATCTAAAATGCTTCAGCTATTAGTTTTTATTTCATGGATTAAAGCCTTCATATTAACATAGTATCACTTCGTGAGATAAAATTACTTTTGCGTCGTTATTTAACTTTACAATGTTAGAGAGTAAGGTAGAAGGTTAAATTTATTATTGATATGCTATTAAAAGAGGACAGATTTGAAATATAAAATTTAATTCTACTAAAATGACTTAGAATCGTGACAAGGAAATCAATCTTGGACTTCTAAGAGGAATTCATATAAAAGCTTTCTCCACTCATCACAAAAGTTGGTATGGACTGCATCTAAAATGTTTAGATATTAGTTTTTATTCCACGGATTAAAGCTGTCATATTAACATAGTATCAGTTGGTCAGGTAAAATTAAAATTTCGTCTTTATTTATCTTTACGATGTTATAGTGTAAAGTGATACTATTACGATTTTCTTTTGATAGGATATGTTATTCTATGAAAGGACTAATTTTCAGTATAAAATTCAATTCTAATAAATGCATAAAATGATAACATAATAAACATGTTTTAAATTTGCCGATATTAGAGTTGCTTTGAAATTCGATCAATAAATAAGTATATATATATATATATATATATCACAATTATTTTCTCTATTCATTTAAAATATTTTTCACGTCAATTAATTTCTTTAATATTTTGAATCTCGATTTTACTAGTTATCATCTGAAACTATCCCATCGGTAACCAATCGTTCTCTTTAAACTGAAGAACCCCTTTCAACCATCCTGCGTAATATCCATCCTACAACCATCTGTGATTAAGCACTTGATTCCCATCCCAGCTTTCAATGCCATCCACCAACCATTCAAGAAAAGAAAGATACTGAATAAGATATTTTTACAACTTCTTACTAATTCAAGCAAACTCAGTACCAGGAGTAATAACTTCCCGGCCAAAGACGACCCCCATTTAAATCAAGTCCCCTCCCCTCTTCTAGTGAGAAAGCGGGGATATATTTTAAAAGGAGAAAGTTCTTAAAAAGAACCCTTTAAACACGTTTAAGGAGATCTCTCCTTTCGCCTCGAAGGCTCGGTATCTCTCCTTTAAAATTTGACTCCCGACAGCGCCATTCAGCAAGTAAGCAAGGAAGGAGGCATCGTATATATATATACACATAATGGAAAATACTCCGGGATCAAAAGGGAGGATGAATGCCTTCTTGAGCAACGGGATAAAATTGGAAATCCTTGGATCCTACATCCCCCCGCCCGACGTCTTTTATCCTGGGAGAGAGAGAGGGGGATTTTGAGTGATTGAAGGGACCAGTAAAAATTGCTTTTTAGGCACAAGTTGCCTTTTAATTCGTCTAGTGGAAATCAATTGTAAACTCCTCCGGGAATTCGGTATATAAAAGCCTTCCTCAAGGTATGTCGATTCATGATAAAAGTTTGGTATGGATTGTTTTGAAAAGATCCACCTCATCTAAAATGCTTCAGCTATTAAGTTTTTATTTCATGGGTATTAACATAGTATTAGTTGGTGAGGTAAAATTACATTTTCGTTGTTATTTATCTTTACGATGTTAGAGTAAGGTGGAAGGGCAAATTTACTTTTGATATTCTAATAAATGAGGGGACTGGTCTTCAATATAAAATTTAATTCTACTAAAATGTATAAATTTTCTTAGAATCGTGAACTTTACGGGGAATTCAGCATAAATTACTTCTTCTGTTATGCTCGCTCATGATAAAAGTTGGTATGGATTGCTTTAAAAATCTCTACCTCATCCAAAATGTTTAGCAATTAGTTTTTATTTCATGGATTAAAATTATCAAATTTACATAAAAAGTTATTCGTTATTTAACTTTACGACATTAGAGTAAAGTGATAGGATACTTAAGTTTTTTTTTTTTTTATATAAGCATGGAGGGGAGAACTGATTTTAAATAAAATAATTCAGTTCTATTGAAATGGCTTTTTAAATGTCAAATGGAAATCCATCGGGTTTTTTTCAGAAAATTCTATGTAGAAGTCTAGATAATATACTATAAATAAGGCTGTATAAATAATTCACTATAAAAGCATCCTTTATTTATGTTGATTTCAATATAAGTTCGTATAAATTGCTAGGAAAGCTTTATCTCATTTGAAATATTTAGCTGTTAATTTCCTTATTCAAAATAAGTCTTTTAAATTAACACATTATCGACTCGTAAAACAAAAATTCTTTTTATTTTTAATTATTTAAGCGATATAGCAAGATTGCTTTTATATAAGTTCAGTTGTAGAATTGATATTCAATGCAATATTGATTTTGCTATAATATACAAGTTGCATCTGATGCACTGTATAGAAATCTAACTGTACTTTCAAACATAACATGGACTCACTGCACCAATTTAATATAAAATCTTTTAAATATATATCGATCCGAAAGAAATTAATTTAGATAGTTTTGAAGCTGCATCATCTGAAATATTTTTTATTATTTTTTCAATTAAACTTTTAATTTAAAGTTGATTTTCTAAATTAAAATGGTTGGAAAGGTAGGATAATATAACTTTGAATAAAAGATAATTTTATTTCCTTTTAAAACCTGCTGAAACACTTTGGGCTTTTCTTTAACTGATAGATTTTAATCATGAATATCAAGATATAACTTAATATAAAATATTTTAAACGCATATTGGTTCCGGACAAGTGAATTAGAATTTTTATAATTGCATTGTCTACGTTTTTTAATTTATATTTTCTTTATGAATTTAAGCTTTTTAATTTAGAATATAATAATGCGGTTACAATTAATTGCAATTTTTTTTAAAATTGATGTTATTCACATGATAATATGCTTTTCATTTGAGTTCTGTTTAATCTACTGACATACAAGTCAAGTGAGATTCATTGCGAATAAAAATCAAGTCGTAAAACTTTAGAAGGAACTTAAAAAAGTTATTACTCGTAATAAAAATTGATGAAAAGTTTTCGGGGAAATTTGATATAAAAACTTCTCTATTATTTAAAATGAAATTTGAAAGATACTAAAATATTTTATTTAAAACAATAAAATGAAATTTTTATTTCAGATATATGCAAATTAAACTTCAAATAAAACTTATCTAAAAGTTAAAATTATTATTACAAAATTTAATTATTTTTAGCTTGAGACAAAGTGCTGCATCAATGTTTTTTATTTCCTACAAATTGCAGATTTGGATGCTTTAAGTTTCAAGTGTTCAACATTTTTATCTTTATCCTATAATTAAATTTGTGTTCATAAATTAGGGTTAAATTAATTATAAATTTATCTCCATACCATAAGGAATAGGATTTGGCAATGACAAATTAATTGTGTGATTTTCTTTAAAACCTAAAAATTAAAAAAAAAAAAAAAAAAAAAAATTCTTACAATCCGTGAAATAAGATTCAAACTTACTAAAACAAATGCTTGTATTTTTTAAGAAATTTATTATATTTAGTTTACACAAAAATGTTGAAGTAGTTTATGCTGTGCTGAATTAAGTTAATTATAATATTCTAAAAATTGTGCATTAAAATATAAATATATATATATATATCTTTTTGCATACAATCGTTATAAAATTAATTTAATTTACAGATTCTCCGTATGTTAATTTAAATTCGTGTTGGAATATTAAAATATTATTAGAATAAGTTTAATTACATTATAAAAAATTTTTGTAGAATATGTAGTATTATGCAGAATTTGATATTTAACTAGAAATTACACGTTTTCTATTTTAACAAATATTAACGTCTATTGCTTTATAATATGATAAAACTGTCAACACTAATTAGTTTGCGTTTTAAAATTAATTAAATGATGCCAGAATTGATAAAATCCTTGCATTTTTCATTTTTATACAAAGTGACACAATTTACAGGAATTAAAAGAATAGATATTTAATTGTATAATTATACAGTATCGTATTAGTAATCAACTTTTATGTA
>BPLR01019071.1:0-17589 GCA_021605095.1 Caerostris extrusa | reverse complement strand
TAAAAATTGATTCTAATGACAACCATAGTTGCAAACTTTCTAGAAATTTCTTCAATGCATTGCTTACTCACGAAAAGCCTCATCACTGGCACACAACTATATTTACGCAATCGACTGAAAATACAAGTATCCTTTCTCTACTACTAAATGGAATCGAAGCCTCAAACCACCATAATTTCCTGCTACACTTATCGCTTTTTAGATTATTTTACTTCAACGCATATTTTGACGTAGATTTCGTTGCTGTTACGTTTCCATCACCGATGATTTACATTTTTCTTACTTTCTTCTCTCTCTCAAATAGCCACAGTTTGACGATATTATCTGTTGCATCATGACTTTTCTTTCCTACGCTCTCGCATACCATTGAGTTGACGCTGCGCGTCTGCTCAGGCGCAATCGACATCTTTATTCAACAATGATGATTTGTTTTTCGCAACAATTCAAATAAAATGCGCATGCGTAAATTTTCTCTAAGGTCGTAAATGTCCCAGCCACAGCCGTCGCACGATTACGCCGCTCCTGGAGAGTGCTGAATGACATTTGAGGAGTCGGGCAAATACTCCAGCTGTGGAGAAACCGTCTGATGCATCGTCATGTTGTAGGAACGCTATAAATCTGTCACAAAGTGTTTTCGTTCGTCACGATTTCCTATTTCTGAGCCAGTTTGACGTTCCCATTGCGGGCTATGTTTAGTCACCACCGGAGTTGTAGTGATACGATCAGTGCCGCTATCCGCGATACAAGTAACATCATCGATGTTACAGTCGAACCTGAAGCGCAGCGGACCAATTCGGACAAATTAGTAAAGACTCGAAAGGAGAATTTATGTGGAAGAAAAGGTGAAGAGGATTATTGAAAAGTAGAAAATAAATAAATAAAAAGTGAACAGGAATTATCCCTAATGTTTGACTAGATTTCATTTCAGGAAGTGAAAGGATACTTGTATTTTCCATTCAATTGCATAAATATGATTGATAGGGGTTTTCATGGGTAGCAATGGTGAAATTTCTAGAGGTTTAATACCCAATATCATTGTCAATAGAATCAATTTTTGAAATACTTGATGGGGAATGTAGAGAGGTTGGATATGAACCAGAGGTGCCCAGTGATGATGACACGAAGAAGTTTGTTATGAAATAATGTAAAAGAGCACTCTGATGATATCCCACTGTCTTAGCATTTATTTGTCTTAACATTCATATTTCTAAAACAGCGATTCATCACTTACATAGTACTTATATATATGTATTCATAATTTAAAATCTACTGTATAAAAAGAATGTTTAAAAAAGATGTACAAAAATTTGGTATTGTTGCAGCTTTCTTATATTGGTGAGGAGCTGCTCTCTTGTCTTTGTTCATAAACATTTTTATATTCACATTACATTTTATTTATTTTAGAGTGACATTAATTTAATGGCTTTGACATTTTTATTGTGATAATCACTTGAAGATAATTAATTATTTTTATTGAATTTGCGCTATGCCTTCCTTCCAGCTTTGTAATCAAGATCTTCCATTGTGAAAAGTTGCTTAATTTGTAAATTATCTTTCTTTTTATATTATTATATATCATTAAAAATCATTTCAGCTCCCTTTAAGGAAATTTATAATGCATATATTATAAAGTGAAAAAAACTAAATAAATAAGTTGTTTAAAAGTTCGTGATAACTGTTCGAGATTTCTGGTGGGTATATCTTTAAAATAAAATTTTAATTTACTTCAAAATTTTTTGATTTTTAATTCTTTTTCCAGCCTTCATATGAGCATTGTAGTTTTTGTAATGCAAGGGCAAATGTTCTCCTTTTTTTCAGTTTGAAAATTAGTGGTATCTTTTTAATTTTTGTATTATAATGTATGTTTATGTTTACTGAAAATACATAAAACAGATAATTAAACAGAGATAGGAAAACCACACAAAATATTTTTAAAATATGGTGTCAAATATATGAAAGAAATAAAGTTAAAAAAAAAAAAAAACATTTGTTTAAATTTTATGAATAATATGCTAAGATGATGATATTTTTAAGTAATGAAAAATGTTTATTTTTAATTACAATGTTGAAATACATGCTGTTGACATATATAACTTGGGTAAAGCTTAAAAACATAATTTAATTTTTATTGGATCTTATATATTTGCTACTACTGTTTTCCAGCTTTCAATTTGTTTCTTCTTTTATGCTTCCTCTTTTTAACGTGGCTTTCAATATCTGCCTGAGTTTTTTTCAATTTTCTTTTTCTTTTTTTTGTTTATCTGTTCAAAAATATATGTGATGAAATTTAAATCTGAAGGAAGTTTTAATATATTTAAAAATAATGAATTGTTTATTTGGTTATCAGGAAATTTTCTCATTATGGTTATGAAGCCATTACTCTAAATGTCGTTCAATGCTAACATTTTTTCTGAATTTTTTTTTGTTCATAACAAAAGAAACAGATTAGATGATGAGAAAACCATATTTTATAATTGTAAATAATAATTTACACCCTTATTAATACAATAGGACATGTTTCCTTGCACGAATATTTGCTTATGAGTAGAATAAAATTTATTGATTGAAATGCTTCAAATACATGTACTGTTTATCTAAACAATAAATTATATGTAAGAAATATTTTTGCCCAATCATGACTATATAAGTAATTCGGATGATATTAATTGTATTTTTGCTAAAAATGACTTAAACATACTTTTAAAATGTTGGTAATTTCAGTTTGAATATTTATAATATTTTTAAAAATCTGTTTTCAGTAATTTCTAAATAAATTAAACTCACGGTTAACAAAGGTTTTAATGCGAAGCAATAGTTAGAACATCACAATGACCTTGATCGGCAAGCTTGGTCTTTGTCATCAACATTCTTTTTCTGCATTAGAAATAACCTCTGTATATCCCTATAAAATCCATTTCATATTTGTTATTCACTGAATTGACAAAAGGCTGGAAAAACCAGTTTGTTATTCATGTAAGTTTCACACAGGATATCATAGTTGCTAACATTATGCTTATTTTTAATAGCGGTAACTCTTTTGACTTGTATCATTTAGGATATCCTTTCCCTAAACATTTTTGCTATATGTTATCAACCAAGTAAATTGGAATTTAGAGTCTTTCAAATATAATAAGATTTTTGACCTTAAATTTTTACATTTCATGATTGGCGGCACTCTTTTAGCATTACCCTGGAAAGGTGCAAATATTTGTTTTACTAATCTGTTAAAGGATATTTAACTTATTAAAAAATATGAAATGTTAATTACAATTATGATTATCTCTAAATTAAAAAAAATAATATATATATATTATTTTGCTGTGAAGTAGAAAACATTTAAGTAAATTATTATTATGATATATATATATCATAATGTGTTGATGTTTTCCTTTGCTTTAATTTTGATGGAATAACTAATAAATAAATAAATGGACCACTTGTTGTCTTGTTATTTGCCTGGATGATCCCTTATTGATTGCTTGGAATTTTTAATTTGTCCCATATCATTGTTATTTCAACGAAAATGTTTTAATTAAATATAGATGCACTACCATAGTTATGGATCTTGAAATATGTATATAACTCTAATTATAAAGAAAGTTTACTTCTTTTATAGAATTTGCAAAATTATGGGTGAGAGATAATTATTTTTTAATAGGTTAATTTAGTATACATTTTCCATTAATTATATTATCAAAATGATTATCTGCAGCTGCTTAAGTAATTTTCTCTAATTATAAAAGTATAATATTAGATTCGGATCTGGGACTTACAGGGTTTAAAAATAATGGAAACACCTGTGAATAAAAGTGGCATGTAAGAATGCGCTTCGTAAGTATTAAAATGTAATCATAGCTAAAGATTTTTAATATGAAAGTATAAATCATAGTAATATAAGGTAGCTTTCATAAAGTTGTATACGTCTTGAATTTTGTCAGAAGCGTAAAATGTCAGACATCATAGACTCAAAGAGACCAAATTGTGGAGCCGTCCTAGCTGAGCAAAAGTGTAACTGAAACATCCCGACTTTGAACCAGTTTCTAGAGGTATGGTGTTTAAAGTCATGACAGCATACACAAATATAGCAAGACTTTGTTCGGAAAAGTAAAAAAGAGTGGATGAAAAGAGAAGCTCAGGGAAAGAGACCGACGGGTATTGAAGCAGATTGTGATGCTCAAAAGCGAACAATTGCAGGAAAAGGGCCGCAGAGCTCAATCAGCATCTGGATTCTCTAGTGTCCAGTCACAGTTAGAAGGCACCTTCTGTAACAGGGACATTTACATCAGAGCAGCAATTCTTAAGCCACTTGTAACCGATGTTAATGCCAAATGTCATCTACAGTTGTGCCACACCCTACAAAACCCAGTCTATTGATAAGTGGAAGAAAGTAATATGGTTCATGAATCCATTCACACTATTCCCTACAACAGGACAGGTGTACGTTTGGCAAAAAACCTGCATCAGCGTATGATTGTGATTGTCTCCTTCCAACTGTGAAGTATGGACAACCGTGTTTGTGGTTTTTTCTACTACGGAATCGTAACCCTGAAAGGGAGAATCACTGGGGAGAAGTATAGAGAGAAATTTTTTAGCTGACCAGGTCCATCCTATGATGCAAACTTTGTTTCCTGCAGGAGATGGAATTTACCAGGATGATAATGCACCCTATCCATGCAGAATTGTCCAATCATGGTTTGATGAACACAAGGGTTAAGTTAAACATCTACCTTTGCCTGCACAATCACCCGACCTCAATATCATTGATCTGTTATGGTCTATTTTAGAGCATTCAATATGGGAATCAATATCTTCCACCGGCATCTCTCCCAGAACTTCCAGAATATCTCTATGAAGAATGGTACAATATTCCTCTAAACACTATTCAGCACTTGTATGAATCGATTCCTGAGCGAATCTAAGCTGTATTACATGCAAAGGCGTTCACCTACACCATACTAATAATTATTCTGTATAAATCTATGGTGTTTCCATTATTTTGATAACCCTCTGTATATTAATTATAAGTTCAGATATTCTTATTTTATTACCAATTTGTTTTTATTAACTATGAAAATTGCCCTTCAGATATTCTATATGTGATATTATATGGATATGTTAATATTTTTTGGGTATATTTTATTGCCAATTGTTTCAAGCAATAAAATGTGTTATATTTATTATTTCTGAAATGTCAAAAGAAAAGTAATTGCAAAAATAGTTAATATTACCTGCTAATTTTTTTTTTTCTTTGTAAAAAAATATGGCAAATAAGTTTCCATTTATAAAATTAAAACCATGCGTAACTGATAATAATACCTTCTCTTTATCCAGGTTTTTGTTCTAGCATAATTAATGCAAAAAATAAAAATGAAATTTATTTTAAAAATGTATTTTGTTTTCATCTTACACTGAAGTAGTATTTTTTTTTTTTTTTTAAAGAGACTTTTCTTTGAATTTTTGGAACAAAACAATTTTATTGTTTTTAAGTAATTATTTCATTTTTTTTTCAGATTATTTTTAAAACTTCTAGAAAATGGTTGGTATCATAAAGAAATTAGATGAGACTGTTGTGAACAGGATAGCTGCTGGTGAAGTTGTTCAGAGACCAGCTAGTGCTTTAAAAGAAATGATTGAAAATAGGTTTAAATTCATTTATTTTTATCTTATATTATTAATTTTAAATAAAATGACTCATCATAAAAAATTATATGGACTTCACCATATAGCACATGACTCTTTGCCTATTATATAACCTTAAACCAACGTTTTTTGCTGAATTGATACATATTATACTTGTAGTATTACATTTCTAAATATGATAAACATTGTTTTTTCCTTTTCATTAAAAAAAAAAAAAAAATGTGAGAAAATAATACCAAAATGAGCAATGGCATTTTCAACTTAGATGTTGTAAAAATTTATCTCTTAATCATTTAAAGAGGATTACACAACATCCAATCTTTCGAGGTAAAAAAATATCCTTCCAGTTGAATATGTATATGGAAAAATTGATGTAAGATGCATTTTTATTTTGGCCAACTGAAGGCTTGCTATTTGAAACAGTAGTAATTATACAGATATTTGAAAAGAGAAAAATTAGTTACTTACGTATTAACGGTACCTATGACAGTTGCGCCTAATAAAGAGCACACGCGCGTCAACCGCAGCTAAGCAGATTAGGCGCCAATCTACACTTAAAATTTTTGTTCCAAATAATAAAAATATTTCTGAAACACTTCATTTAAAATCAAAACGCTTTCAAAATATTTTTATTCAAATAATAAAGATTGGCGACACTTAAAAACGCCAAGTTCTGTCGCCAAGGTACCGTTAATACGTAAGTACCGAAAATTAGTACAAAAATAGTAAAATTCCACTTATTTTGATGGGAAGAGTTAGCCTGAGTATTTCCTCTTTATTTAATCACAATTCATAGCATCATTAAGCAGCTGGGTTCAGATATAAATATCAATTAAATAAATTTGTTCAGAAATTTGAGTAAAAAAAAAATTTTTTTGGCAAAATTAGATAAACTTATTTTAAACATTGTTTAATATGAATTCCTGAGATATTTATTTCTTTACAACACAAGAGCTTTAATCAATTCATTTTACAATGAATAGTACATATATATTTTATTATTTACATATACTTTTAAGTGAAATTTTATCTTTTTTATTATATTATTGAATAAAATTTCTAAGAGATGTACATATTTGTTTTCATAAATCTCATTTTAATTTGTGAGATGGGTTTAATTTACTTTATTCCTTTTATTTTAAAAACCTTTGCAACCGTTTTTTAGAAATTATTTCACATTGATAAGGTTGAAACTAACAAAAGATATTACTTGAAGATATTTGTAATCTAGTTATTCATAAAACTTAAAAAATATTTTTATATATTAAAAGTTGTTTACAATTATTAATATTTTAAATTAATTTCTTTAAAGTTTTTATTATTTTATTTTATTTAAGTACAAGGAACCAGTAAGGCATGATAGCATGTATTAAAAATATTTTACAAAAGAGACTAAAATATGTCTTATAATTTCTTAGATTTCACAATATTTTCTTCATAATGGAAAGATTCATAATATTTTCTTCTTTCTGAATTAAAACTATGTTTTTCAGTAAAATGTAAAATATACTGAAGAGCTTACTTTTCTCTTATTATTCTTGAATAAAATATTTAACTTTTCATTTTTATTTTATTTTCAAGTTTGGATGCCAAAGCTACTAGCATTCAAATAATAGTGAAATCTGGAGGAATAAAAATGCTACAAATACAAGATAATGGTACTGGTATTAAGGTAATCATAATTCTTCAATATATTTTCTTTCTTTTCTTAATGTTTTTATCAAAAGAGAGTTATTTTTTAAATAGTGAATAGTTTAGTAAATAATAATTAAGTTAATAAATAATAATATAATATGTAATAAATAATAGTTAAGTAGTTTATTTTTCAGCATTATGAAAAATAAAAATTTATATGATTCTTGTTGCAATTAAATGAAATTTATATTCAAAATATTTAATTAACATTTTATAATTTTTCTCATAATGGTTATTGATATTTCTTTGTATCATTATTATTTTTTTTAAATTGATAGTTTTTCCATTCAAATTTTTCTTAAATTGCTGTATAAATTTCACTAATTCAATTTGCATATTATGAAGTTAAATTTAAATGCAGATGTTCTATTCATGTATTGATTTCCTTTTGCTTCAGAATGATATATCTGTCATCCATTAGCATTTTTTTCCCTCGACCATTCTTATTGCTGTATATATGATTTGGAAGACTTTCTAAGCTCATGAAACAACAGTTTTGTTAAATCAAAACTGTTGGGCTATGCTTGTCACACTACACCCCTCTTCAAGCTTATCAATAATTCTATTACATATAAAGCCATCCATAATTTAGCCATATGGCACATATGAAATCACTTAAATTTGCAGAAAGTGTTTTTAATAATACATTTTTCTCCTTTTTATTGTAGTCAACTTGGGAAATGACATCTTGTTTCTTATATTTGCATACAAATAATCTTTCCATTAAGTTGAAGGTTCATTATACTAATTGTTATAAATTCTTTTACAATTTTATGGTTGTTTGCTTAAAAATTACATTGTTGCTTATGTTATGCATGCCAATGTATAAAGCATGTTAAAATCATCATGCCAAAATATTCGTATTAAAAATGTTTCATAATTTTAGATGCTATTGAGGTCATACTGGATGTGAAATAAATGTTGGTACATACTTTAAAAGGAAGTTGTCCACATCAAAAGATTGAGAATTACATAACAACTATAGATAAAAATGTCATTGGAAAATGGTATCAAGTGGTACAAGAAATGAAAGGACATATGATAGAGATTAATAGAAATATTTATTGTTCTTAAGAATTACATATGATGTAGGCAATATATTACAAATAGATGTTAAAAGTTTTTTTACCATTGCAAATGATGTATACGTTACACAATTGACGAGGGATTGGCACCCTATCAAACACACCTGAATTTTTTGGAATCGGAGAAACTGTAGAAGTAATATGGGTATACAGCTTCACCTTGCTAAACACGGTGTACACTAGTCTGAGATCCTTCTACAGCATTTACACTGGTACTCATATTCCTCTCTATGGCATCCATCTCATCCTGTTCCATGAAGGACAAACGAGCTACTGAAGACATGGCCTCACTATGCTTATTACATCTTAAGGATCCATCATCACACAAATTGAGATGCACATTCAAAAACATCTGGAGGTCTAATACAATGTTCTTGATCTAGTCCTGGAGCTGCTTGTGCATTGCCATCAGCCAATCCGTACACGAAGTAAATGTCTGCCAGCTTCCTGTTCATAAAACTTTATGGGCTTTTCTCAAGGTGATCACTATTTGAATAGCTGAAATAAAGTAGAAATTTCCCCACCAGTGCTCTCATGTACATATAGCTGCATATGATGATAGTTCATAAATTCATAATTCTCAACCCTTTTGATGTGTCCTACTTCACCTTAAAGTTTGCATCGTTATGTATGAGACACCCAGTATAAAGCTGATATTGTAATGTTATCCATTTTTTAATTTTTTTTTCCTACTTGATGAGAATTTTTCATTGAATTCTTTGCTAAGTGCTTAATACAAATTCTATTTAGTATGAAAAATTTTTTTGCTGTATATACCATATAAATACCTGCTCATAATCCAAGGATATCTTAGATTTTCTTGGTGCAAATTGTAGGCTATTGGTTTTGATCTGTAGATTCCCTCCAGAAGAAAAAAAAAGGAAGGGGGAGAAGTTGGCAATAAGCTAATTCCTAAAAATGTTTATCTTTCAAAGGCAACAGATGAAAGTTTTGATTACTAATAAAAAAATTACTGATTTGATTGCTGAAATGTTTAAAATTTGTTCCATTTAGAATCAGGCTATTTATTATTTAATTTTTATTGATTTAATAGAGTTTATATTTATTTGCCTGCCTTTTTCAGAATATGCGTCAATCTTTTATCTTGATGCTACCAAATATATGTCTTCATAGTTTTTGGCCAGCTTTATTGATTTTTTTTTCTTATATTATTTTAGCATTATTTTCAAATTCTAAAAAATCTATGCTATTCATAGATTTCTTAAAATTTGAAAAAGATTACTTGTTCAATAAAAACAAATTTTATAGTCATAAAGAAATTTGAAGAAAGCAATTATACTGGTGTGTTTAATTTTTTGCTGCTAAAAATGACAACTATAGAATACGCACTGATGCAAATTTTAAGTAGAGAATAACAATTTTTTTTTTTTTTTTTTTTTTTTTTGTGCAATTTTTTACATCATTTATCAAGACCACCCATTCTGAAAAGTAATAATTTTGTATATATCTAGATTGTAAAATATTGAACTATGTATCTTATTTAATATTTTAAATACTATCTTTACACATTTTAACATATATCTTTAAATTATGTCTTTAAAAAAAAACTTTTTTTAGAAGGAAGATTTAGATATTGTTTGCGAACGATTCACTACTAGCAAACTTGAAAAATTTGATGATCTGTCGTCAATTTCAACATATGGATTTCGTGGAGAAGCATTAGCTAGTATTAGTCATGTAGCTCATGTCACAATTACTACTAAGACAGAGGATTCTAAATGTGCTTATAAGTATGTAATTCATTTTTTTCCTTGAAATTATTGTTATTATTTTTAATTTCACATTTAAACTCTTATGTGTTTTAATAGCTTTTTTTTTATTCTCAAAAATAATTTATCAATATACAACACTCAGTTGTATATAATAACATACAACTTATGCATTGAAAGATTTTTAAAATTAATTTGAGAAGAATGCACCTTAAATCCCCCAAAAGTTTCAATCGAAATATTAAACTAGTATGAAATTATATGGAAATAAATGCAATATAAAACAATAACCAATTAACATAATTTTATCTATAGGATTTTTTGGATTTGAATTTGAGTCCTGTTGTAAGTTTTTGTACAACTATGGCTATCATGAACTAAGTTACTGGTTCTGGCTTTGGTAGAGATTTGATTTTCCTCATATTTGATATGAATATTAACAAATTTCCCTCTAAAATTGCTTTTCTTCCAATTATTTCTGTACAATCAACAATGATAGATAAATGGATGAGGGATGTTTTAAAGTAGAATTTTAAAAGTGAGTCACTAATTATAATTGATGTCTGATAATACTTCAGATACATTTTAATATTTCTACATTTACATTAAATAAAATATATTTTAGCATTTCATTGAAGATAAATTTCTAACATTTTGCAAATAATTATAACAATAAGTAAACTTACAATTTCTTTAAATCATCAAGAATGATTTTCATGTAAGTTTCTTGAGGTCTTAAATATATCTTCTGTAGAACTTAATATAATAAAGCAAGTTTATAAATCGAAATTTTATTTTATTTATTGGAATTTTAGTTGATAGCATAGGAAAAAAAAAAAATGTTCTGTGATATTTTTTTTTTTTTTTGATGAAAATAATTATGTATTTTTTAAATTTTAGAATTCAATATTCTGATGGCAAACCACTTCAGCCACCTAAACCTTGTGCGGGAAATAAGGGAACTCAAATATTGGTATAAAATTATTATTTTGTATACAACTTATTGCTTTGCTAAAAAAGATTCAATACTTGGGACAACCTAAATTAATTGTGCTATTTATACTGAAAGAATAAATCTACTGCAGAAGAATATTCTTCATATGGAAAAAAATCATTATTTTTAATCATAAAGTATTAATTATTACAAAATAGTTTTAAACGATTTTTTAACAATACTTTTTTGTACTCTTTCAGGTTGAAGATTTATTTTATAACATGAGTGTTCGAAAAAATGCTTTACGAAATGCTTCTGAAGAGTATGCAAAAATAGCAGAGGTGGTTGGACGTTATGCAATACATAATTCTGGAAAAGCTTTTTCTCTAAAAAGGTTTAATATTCATTTTTTTTTTTTTTTGTTCTATTTTCTGTGCTTTTCATTTATTTAACTTTTCCAAGTAATAAATAATATTTGTTTTCAAGTATGGAGAAGGAAGCAGTGATGTTCATACATTAGCAAATTCCACAATACGGGAAAATATTCGGAGCATATTTGGAGCAAACATAGCAAAGTAATGCACATTAAGCTTTTATCTTTTTTTTAAATTATTACAGTAACCAATGTTACTATTATTATTATTATTGCTTTATGAAAGTTAAAATCATTTTTATTTTAAATATTATAGAAATTAAGAAAACAAAATAAAAATTCCTAATCCTGATCTCCTAAATTTCAAGGTGTTCATTTTGATTGTATTTATATTTCTTGCATCTAGCATATTCCAAAGAGTGCAGATTTTGTTTTTAAATATATATTTTTTCAGGCCAAATATGTTATTAATCATTCAGTGGTAAACTTAATATTTGAAATAACTAAAATGTTTTAATGAACTATATATTTCCAATTGTAGATCATAGTATATTAAAATGTGTATATTAAAATGAGAACACTTTACAATTGTCAATAATAGCTGGAACTGTAAATTTTAAAAAAGTAACAAAAATATAATTTGCAAATATTGTCTACAAAGCTTCTTAATGCAGAGTTATTATATGAATTTATTCTGGTATTTTGTTTATAAATTATTTTATTTAAAAAAATATTTCAAATAATTCTTTTGACAAATAAATTTTTAAGACAAATTGTAATTCATATAGAATCAATTTGATTCTGTAGTTTTAATTGATCCTTTTTGTAAATATAATGGAAGTGGAAGTTCCTGATTATGAAACTGAACTATGCAAAATAAAAATACAGCTTATTTGATGTACAATTTTTTTTTCAAAGTTATGTGTAAATGGAGATTTTAAATGTATAGTATATATGGAGATTATTTTTGCTTGCTGCCAACAATCTAAAATAGTCTTTTAAATTTACTGAAATGTGAGTAATTAATACGTACTGTACAGTTGAGGAAATTTTGCTATGTCAAAGAAATTTCTGTTGAATCTTCTTTGTTGTTTTTTTTTAATTGCTTGGAGAATAGAATATTTCTCAGAATATTCTATTTTCTTTAAAAATATTTCTCAGTTTTTCTTTAATGCATTTTTATTAATATTTTCAAACTACAAAAAATGCTTTTTATTCTTTATTTATTTTCTAATACTTTCATTCTCTTTTTGTTTCACCCTCTCTCATTCATCTCTTTATCAATTTTATTTTCTTGTCACAAAAAGCCTGTTTCTAAAACCATTTTGAATGAAAATTTCTCGAATTTCATTTTATAAAGCACAATGCATATAAAGAACATGTAAGATGGAAACCTAAGTCCTTTTTTTTTTTTTCAGAAGAAAAACAGTAGGTAAAGACAATTATTGCATCATTTTTTTTTCTCAGATCAAAAAATATCATAATATGATTTTAAACCAATGTTTGATAAAAATATATTCAGAACATTACAAAAAATATAATAAACTAAAATTTGCAGGAAAAATATTAATAAAAGTCTTATAACATTATTTTATAATACATTTATCCAAAAATTGAAGATTGATAGAGAAAGAGAGGCATAAAAGGTGGAATTTCTTTTTCTTTTGATTGTACTTTATATTTGATTATTAGAATATACTTAGTAGTACTTCATAGAAAGTCTTGTTTAGTAACATAAAAATTTTTTTATTAATTTTTCTTAATGCTATTTTTAATATTTTATAGAGAGCTTTTAGATATTGAAATTGAAGATGAGAAGTTGAGATTTAAAGCTAAAGGCCTTATATCTAATGCTAATTACTCTGTCAAAAATGCACTTTCTTATTATTTATTAATCGTAAGTATATTACTTCTATGATAACTATTTGTTTCTGCAATAACACTATATATTCTTGTTAATTTAATTTACATTACAGATAGATTGGTTGAAAGCTCCCAAATGAGGAAAGCTATTGAATCTGTTTATGCTGCTTATTTGCCTAAAAATATGCATCCATTTTTGTATTTGAGGTATGTATAACTTTTTTTTAAAGGTTTTATTTTACTCATTTATGTTTGAAATGATTTTTATTTTTGTTCCTAAAATATATTATTTCAATATAATGTTGTTTTAAGTCTAGATATTTTACCACAGAATGTTGATGTAAATGTCCATCCTACAAAACATGAAGTCCGATTTCTGTATGAAGCTGAAATTTTTGAGAAATTACAGCAAGCAGTTGATGCTAAATTATTGGGTGCTAATACATCTCGTTCATTTTTAACTCAGGTTTGCTTATAAAAATTGTTAAATTAATATAAAAATGTTTTCTTTACATTTTTAAATATAATTATTGCATTTTTAAAATTAACTTTGATTGTCCTTGTAATATTAATAAATGTAGAAATATTTTTTTCATTGCAGCCATTTAATGGATGTTATAAATATATGTGGGGATCTGTTAAAATGTGTTCCAATATAATATTTATTTTTATATAATTAAATTTAATAATGCTTATAAACAACCATACATAATTTAAATTGCACCAGTAATTAATACCCATAATAATTATTTTTAAATGGCATTTTGGTTTCAACTACTTTTGAGTTTAAAATTTAAAAATTTAACTACACATAACAACTGCAGTAAAAATTATATTGGACAAAATTTATCAGTTGATGTTTGTTATTTAATTATTTTAGTTAAATTTGTATATTTATCTTTTGAAATTTTAATTCAAGTCCTTTGTTAAATTTCTTTTTAACACTTTCATACTTGAATGAAATGCAGATGAGAACTTTTACAAAAATATGTTAGTAAATTGTAAATTAAAAAGAAAATGAAGACATGTGTAATATTTAGTCATAAATATTAAATTAATGATTTTGATTATCAATTTTTGAAATTAAAAAAAATTTTTTGGCACAAAAAGTTTTTGTTTTTCTTTGAAATATATATTTTACATACTTAGCTTGCAATTTTAGACTTTGTTACCTATTGCAATTGAAGAGCCCTTAAAACAAGCATCTTTTAGTGGTGATACTACTAAAGAAAAGAAAATCTATGATCATCAGCTTGTTAGAACAGATTGTAAAGAAAGAAAACTCGAAGCTTTCTTTATGTCTCCTGAAACAGATGCTCAAAATAAAACATCAAATAAATCTGAAGCAAATCAAGTAAGGTAATTTTCATTCATTTTTATTCCTCTGGCAAGTAATTTATTTAAATGGATTTAAAGATAAGCATTAATTAAGTAAATCATCACATTGTTTACTTCAGTACCTTTCTCTAATAAGCTTTATAAAATCATTCATAATTTATCTGTTACTTGTATCATATAAAGTAATTACAAAGCACATTAAAGTGAAGTTTATTTTTACCTATGCAACAGTGCATGTTGAAAAGTAGGAAAAAGAATATTAGAAATATTAATTTTAGCTTATATAATTTACTTAAAACTGCATGATAAATAATTTGACTCTTGTTATAGCAATTTAAAGACTTACGTTTTTAAACGTGTTTGCAATTAAACTTATTACAATTATTATGCTTTATGAGTTTGCGTTGATTTTTAATAGTTGTGGCATAGATGAGTTAAAAAAAGTTAGCTATTAAATTTAAAATAAATAATTGTAAATTAACAAGAAATTTTTATTTCAAAAGAATATAATATTTTGGAATTTTCTGCTTTTTATCTATTTTTGTATTAATTTTTTTTCATCTAAAAATGATTACTTTTTTTAGTAATTCAGAACTACCAAGCAGAATAGAAATACAATTAACAAGTGTCCTTGAATTACGTAGTGAAATTGAAAATGATTGTCATCCAGGTATTTCATTTTTTTTTATTTCAGGACTTCTGTCCATTTGTTAATTAAATAATTTGTGTATTAGCATTAAAGATAATTTTTTTTTTTTTATAAATTTCGTTTTAATATATTTCTTTATATTCCCTACAATGCTTGTAGGATTAAAAGTTGTCTAATGAGAATTTTTTTACAAATACTTGTTTTGTTAGGACTTTATGAAATTATTCAAAATATGACTTTTGTTGGGTGTGTTAATCAAAAATTTGCACTTTTTCAACACAACACTAAGCTTTATTTAGGAAACACTCATGAAATCAGGTAAATATCATTATTATTATTTTTTTAAAAGATTGTTTATTTTAATGTATAATTTTGAATACATAAAAACAAAATGTATGAATATTTTTATTAAAAAATTTTTTTTTTTTTGTAAATCAGAATTTAAAAATTGTTTTCTGCCTGTAAAAGTTAGTTTTTTCCAGAAAATTTTAAATAGTTAAGAAATGTATATATTCCATTCAATTTTATTTATTTATTTAACTCTTTTAAAATAATTTTTTCATATGTATTTGTATTTAAATGTTGTGTTATGATATGCATATTTACATTGGCAGCAAAGAACTTTTCTATCAGCTCATGTTAAAAAACTTTGGAAATTTTGGAGCTCTCAGTCTTTCCGTAAGCTATTTATGCTTAAAATATTTACTTTGATAATCAAATTTTTGTTTTTCATTGTAAGATAATTTTGTTAATTACTAATCTTAAATCCTTATACTAATATTACTTTTTGATTTGGAACTAAAAAAAAAATATTAATAAAGGTTTTTCAACAAAATTATTTTTCGAAAAAAACAAATTCTTTTATGATAGAAGTTAGGAATACTTATATTATACTTATAAACTTAATTTTTGTTCCCTTCAAACCATTTTCTAATGATACTACTTATGTAAAAAGATCTAATGATAATTACAAAAAAAGTAAGTAATTTAGGCGTCCATTTTTTTTTTTTTTTTTTTTTCCCGACTGTACATGCAAATACATACGCATCGGCATGTATATGCATATGTATGTAGGTGTGTGAGTAAGCCTGTATATGAATATGTATGTATGTGAATATATCTTTTGTATGCATACACATGCACATACATACATATTCATTCATGCAAATGCACACATACATACATGCATATATGCAAGCACCACACATGCATATATATGCATGTACATTCATATCAATACAGATCTTTATATTTACTATAGATAAAATGATACATACACGTATAAACACTCATTTGCATATATTTGTGCACAGGTAAATGTGTAATAATACATGTATACAAATACATTTGCATATATACTTAAGTAAATATGCACCTATAGCTGAAGGTGTACACATAATCATGCTTAGTTAAAAGAAAAAAAAATGCAGATTAATGTATGCATATTTAAGCACACATCTTTACCAGTGCATAACTGCTCATAGAAAAATACATATTTATGTGCATTTACATTTTTATAAACATGCATATGTACAAATGTGTTCATACAAATAAAATCCTAATTTTAAGAGGGTGAATTTGATTTGCAAAAGGTGAATTTAGATTTTCAAACTTGTAACAGTATTTAATTAATTTTTTAATATGTATATATATCTATTTATGATTAATTTTCATTTATATATTTTAAAATATTTCATTAATTATTATAATTAAAAATATTAAGATTTCTAATTATATTTATTATTATTATGTTTAGAATCCTGCACCAATTGCAGATTTAGCTATGATTGCTTTGGATAGTGAAGATAGTGGGTGGACTGTAGCTGACGGTCCTAAAGAACAATTAGCTAAATATGTTGTAGATCTTCTTAAATCCAAAGCTCCTATGCTTGATGAATATTTCTCTTTTGAAATTGATGATGTAAGTATTAATTTTGTTAAGTTAGATTCATATCATTCAATAAATAAAAATTGCTGTATATTTCCATGTATTATTTGAAAATTTTTAGAAAGTTATCTAGAAATAAACTATAGAGGTCAGTTTTAATCTCGCAAAAAACGGTATTTTTGTGTTAAGTGAGGCATGAATTAGTGCTCTGGCGATCATAGGTTTCGGATTCGAGTAACGGGTGCCATGGATGTTTGTAGTGGTTCGGAATCCACTTTAAACCATAGTCGCGGTCTAACATGATTATAGAGCATTGCGGGGTAGTGTTACTCCGCATCCGTAGCTTATCTTCAAGCTACGCTCACCTCCTGGGTAGTGCTAAGTGAGTAATGCC